>VUQG01002813.1:0-15046 GCA_015106755.1 Etia nguti
ATATATATATATATTACCAGAGGCAGACAGAAACCACAATTCACACTGTCACATTTAACTGCTATTGTATGAGAAATGCATGCACTTACCCTGATATATAGCTCTTGCTGGCTTCTGTATATTAATCAGTGTGCTTTTTAAAACAATAAAGAGACAGATAATTGTCAGACTAATTGTGTTAAAAACCAAAAAGCTGCTTAAAAGAGAGTAACTCAATGCTTAAGCTGATGCTTTGATAATACTGAAGTGTAAAACTATCAAACTGCTGTCAAACCAGAGAAATAAACATGTCTGTGTAATGTTTATAATGCTTCAGAATCTAATTCTTGCATTTGTTCTGGACTTTACCTCCTGAGTCAACCATACAGCCACAGCTCATTAAAATGATGTTATACATTTACTTTTAATGAGACAAAAGGACAGTGACTGCTAGGTTGTTAGGGTCAAGGTCCCCTCTTTATGTTCTTCCCAATAAAGAAAGAAACACTTTAAAATACATAAAACGTAGTGATATGAGAGAAGGACAAATGGATTCAAAGTTAAAGATAAATTATTCCGCAGTCTTGTTAATGCCTTTACTAAATCACTACCGAGGTGGACAAGACAAAGATCTCAAAATACTGTTTGAAAGCATTTCATGTTCAGGTGTGCAGTGACATCTGCTGGTCACCAAGTCCTTTGTAGCCACAATGGTGGATTTCTGTGTACACATGCAACCAAGCAAAGAAAAACCTTATGGTGTTTGAGCAACAGTATTTAGTGACCTGTTATAATTGTGCTGTTGGTGGAAAGGAGTGTCCAAACTATCTAGCATTTCCCAGCAGCTAAATATATTTGATTTACATCACCAAGTCCAAAGGCACTATTATACTTAGCTTTGTAAAATGTTTCTTACATGTATTTTTATGTATTCCTTTATCTGTAAATTGGGTGAGAAAACAGTATTGCAATAGAAGAGCATTACTAACACACGTGTTAGCTGCTTCAACACCAATCTCATGCCAAGTCAATAAAAAGTGGACATATTACCTGGCAAAGATAAGCTTTATTGCTAAACATTTCGTAATGGAACAAGAACTGTAGTTACCCAAACATTTTCTTTACTAGAAAACATGATGGTGTTTGAGAAACAGTTTACATACACTCATCATGGGCATAAATGTCATGGTAATTTGGGGCTTTTAATGAGTTCTTTAAGCTGTTATTTTTCCAAGGTGAAATGATTGTGTAGCATAAGTCTTTAATGGCTTAAAAAATAAAGTAAGAATTAGGTGCACATGTTAAATTTTTTTTGGATTTTCCCTAATCCACACAGGATCAAAATTATACATACAGGCTCAAATATAAACATGGACCCCCAATAATACTTGGCTAAATGTCCCAACTTTTGGTAGCCATCAACAAGCCATGTGTTTGTATTGAGAAGAATCTCGTATTACAAACTTGTGATCCTAAGTATTTTTTTGTAACTACTTTGAAAATAAAGACTTTAACAGATACTTTAAAAATATATATTTCGAGAGAAAAAAAATCTTGGAATCTTATTCGCACACGATAATTCTAGTCACATTTCAACGTAAATCCCGTTAACGTAAAACTTTACGCAGGTACGCAGTGACGCATCGTGTTACGTCACGTAACTCTGCGTAGGGCGTGGTGACGCGTGCCTTTGTGGATTCTGTGGTCCGCCGCCAAATTCAAACAGCGAAAGAAGAAACGGGAGCTACAGGCGACTAAAAGCCACAGAGAATCGACTATTTTTACAACTGACACTTTCAGGTAAGCTCTCTGTACAGCAGGTGTCTCAGCAGACGTTCTTCTTTTCAGTTTTTATAGTTATTTGAGTCGACGTTTTGCCGTGTAAACTGAAATAGTAACGGGTTTTTTTTTTCCTAGCTAACCGTGGCTTCGGGGGCACAGCCTTCTTTTGTTTTGTTAATGATATTCACTGACTTTTATGCGTAAAGGCAGCATTTGACAACAATGGCACAATTTGAAAGCGTTTTCATGTAAAGGCAAGTGAAAGGTAAACTTTAATTCTCATTTGTTCCTTAAGGCTGTTATTCCCTCCTCAGGGCAAGCCATTCCTGGGTTAAGTTGAACACTTGACCAGGAGCATTGTCCCTATCTAACAAAAGCCACAGAGCTTTTACTAACACGATTACTGCTGCTTGATTGTTACGGCTCATTTTTCCCTTTTTCCGTCGTTTGTTCATTGACATTTTCCACATTTTTTGACAGTGACACAGGAACTCTGAAATAATTTCCTAAAGCAACAGTTAGGCTTAATTAAGCTCAAATTTGAGGATTTAAAAAAAATGAATCTTTGTCTTAACTTGTAACTTTTTCTGATTTTGGTCTATCAGTCCAAAGAAATATTCAAGTTTGGTTAATAGCATGCTGAGCCAGATTAGAATATTGTTTTTTATATTGTTGTGAGATTTTGAATCGGTAGTATTAAAAATGTTATTTTCGTAAAACTTATTCATACAGATCACTTTTTTTTCTCAGCTTGGTCATATAGCCTGCTCAGTCATGGATGCTGTTGGTAAAGCTGTGGTTGGAGTCTGGCGGGCACACACAGTCCTGGATGAGTCTGATGGAGCAGAGAGCTCCCCAGAAGCCACCGACCGTTTCCGCAAACTTCGGTCCTCATCTTCACTCAACTCTCTGAGAATGTCACTGAGGAAGCGACTCCCATTGCGATCTGTCCAGACCAACTCCCTCCCTGAGAATCCGACCTGGGAAACCATGAAGGAGCAACCAAAGACCAGCACAGTCCGCAAGCTTACTCGCAGTGCTCGTAACTCTATCACCGGAGTGTATCAGGTAGATTAACTGTTATGTGTGAAATTGCCTGTTGCCTATTTTTGATCATTATCACTCTCAACAAAAGCCACCAGTCAGTTATTCCAGAGTTGTTTTTCTCTCTCTCTCAGAGGTTGCAGAGGACCAGAGAATTTTCCCGTGAGGAGTGTTTGGTAGCGACCCCGGGTCGTGATGGAGAAAATGCTGGTGCATCAAATTCTTGCACCCCAGGATGTACACCTCATCGGGCTGCAACACCCAGACGCACACCCAGAGCAGCAGGTACACCAGGGCGTACTCCAGGCTCCAGAGGACGCAGGACTCCTGAAGCATCCGTAAGAGGAGTGAAAACAGGAGGTGGCAGGAGGCAACTGGTCCGCATGGCTGCTGTACGAAGTCCCTTTGCCTCTCCAAATATGCAAAACCAGAGGATGTGAGTTTGATTCACTCTTTATGCAACTTTGCTTTTTAGGAGTTTGTTAGTTTATTAGTTTGTTGGGTACTTTTATTTCAGTGGATCCCTCTGAGGTTGTGTCAGGAAGATCATACACCATTTTTTTTTTAAAAACAACTTGTACCAAATATGTTAATTAAGCTGAAAGTAGCTTAATTACATTTCGGTGGTTATTTTTCTCCGCCGAATATTTTGTTTTATGATCTGTAATAGGAAATTTGACCAAGATTTGGAGTCAGTTTCCAGTGGACTCAGGAGGCTCAAACATCTGTCAAAGGCCTTTGATGACATCATTGGCAGAGACAACAGGTAACATTATTTATTTTAGTGAACTGTTTTGATATCTTGATCATTGACTGTGTGGTAAATTGTACAGAAGTGCTTGCATTATATGTATTATTAGCTTTTCCCAAATTGGGTAATTAACAGAAAAAAGAACATGTTAAGTTTTGTTACCTTTTTCTATAATCGCCACTAAAGAAGCGTTTTGTTGGCAAATTAAAGTATTGTGTAACTGAAGAAGCCATTAGTCCATTTCCTTGTATTCATGCATATTCTGCATTGAGGAAGGGAGTCTCTGTCCTCCTCACCTTCTCACCCAAAGAATCCCAGCTTGTGGGTCCCCAGACTTCCTCCCCCTCCCTCTAGACATTCTTCCCGCCTCGGTTTGAAATGGGGTCTGTCTTTCTGGTATTCAGATAAGGAGGGAGTAAGGGGGAAAGGAGGTGGGTGTGGGAATTGGAGCCAGATGACATGACAAAATGCATTTGAACATTTGCGTCACTTCCCGTGTTGACATTTAAAATATTTGAGTCCTGTCCGATGTATAAACGATGATATTCAGTGTGGAAAGCGAGCACTCGGTAATGATGATCTTGTCTGTGACCTGTGCACATTACACGCTCCCAGAGGCTTTCCTCACTGGATATAAACGTCTTCTTGTTTAACTGAAGTCAGTTTTTTTTTTTTTCCAACTTACAACAGGCAGTTCAACTATTCCCAAATTGTGGAGTAATACAGAAGGTAAAATCCCCTTTCCAAAAAGTAAAACCAGTTGAGTTACGAGAACATACACTTTCAGTGTAAACACAAAAGTGCATGGCAGAGCTAGTCGGATGCATGCAAATCTGTGAAAGTCTCCTTTGAAATGGAAGAAAAACAGATGAATAACTCGCTGTTCGTACACATGTTGCTCAAACTTTTTTCTTCTTGCTGACTTTACAGCTCCTGCTTTAAATTTTCTTTGGCACCAAACTTTCCCAAATACTTTTGCTGATATTACCAGAATATCTACAAGGCATTTGCACATTAAAATGATACGTAATATAATTCAAATTGTAGATCAGGAAATGAGTTACTGAAAATTTTCACTTGTTGCCTGATGGCTTAACACTCGCCTTTTTTCTTTTTTAAATAACTAACTGATGTTACAGTTGTAAACAGATATGGTTTTAATGGCAGTCTCTTTTTGCACTGACTGGTGTCTGTCTGTCTCTGCAGATCTGGCCCAAAGGAACGTTCTGGGGGAACGATGATGAGAAAGCTGGATCCCAGCGGTAAACTCAGCCGCTCAAACGTCACACGCAGAGCCACACGCGTCTCAGACACGCTGGGCAGTTGGGCCCACACAGCTGTGAACACTATTCGCAAACCCAACTGAACTACGTGCATGTCTGTGTGTATAATGCAGGACCTTTTGTAGCCATATTTTACACTTATTATACTCATTATTATTGTGGTGGCACTGTTACGTATACACGGTGGTGTTATGATACTGGGAGACTATTATGCTACAGCTTGTCTTTTTTTATGTGTGCTCTGCATATTTGTGAGCATCTGTGTGACTCTTGTGTGTTTACATGTCTCAGGTTAGCTTGTTGTGGGTAAAATATCATTGTAGCTTCCAGACGAATTTTCTTTGCATCTGTCGTAGCTGCTACAGCCAAAATGTTACATTTAGTTACATTTTCAAAACACTAACATTGTACTTTGTGTTCTCATTCTCTGCATAGAAAGTTAATGAAATGTACTCTAAAGAGATCATGAACAAGAACTACAGTTTATCTGCAGAACTAACACTAAATTTTCTGACGGACGGGAAATTTGTTTTCCTCTATTTTTTATATGTATGCAATAATGTTTCTAACACTTGTTACGCTACTTTTAAATGTCATTTGATTATACCAAATTATCGAGTGTATTTTCTAAAACGCAGTATTTAAATGTGAACATTACTTGAGGCAGAGGTTGGCACTTCTAATGGCCTGTGGATGATTCATGCATCAATACTGTACACATAAATCATCTGATAATGTGATGGGGAGAAAGATTTAGTGGCTCATTACCAGATGATGGCTATGATGATGATGTTATAAAGAGATATCCCGAGTCTTATTAGTGACTGTCAAGCTACTAGCCTCAAATTAAGCAAAGCTCTTCTGCGGGTGTGTTGTTGTTGTTTTTGTTTGTCTGTTTTTGATACTTTCTTTTTCTGCATTAATATTTTTTTAAAGGAGAACAAATGTCAAAAGGTGGAAAAAATAAAACTTTGCTTTTTTTATGTATATATATCTGTTTCATGTTTTCTCTTCACATAATTTTGTTTGAGTGGGTTTTTTTGTTTTGTTTTTTGGTTAAAATAATATTTTTCTCAACATCACTGATGTTGAGTTATCATTTAGTTATCATTTGATGTCAGGTTTTTTCACTTTAATGTGTAACTTTACAGCACATTTGTTCATTAAACTAACTGCAGTTCCTCCGAGATTTTAGAAACTGAGTGGAAAAATGTGTTTATCACTATTTTGGGTTTTGGTTTGTTTTTTCTTTCTGTTAAGATCTTTTTCAGGTATTGAAATCTACATATGCCAGTATACTAACTGCCCCCTTTATTAAGTATACCTTGCTAGTACTGCCTTAATGCTTGCCTAATGGCACAGATCCACCATGGCGCTGGAAGGCACTCACTTTGTAATAAGAGGCCCAATTTATGGCAATAAAACACTCCCACGCCTTTAAATGACCACTGGCAACCTGAACCAGTGACCAGTCCAAGAAAGGATGGATGAATTTTGACCCTATCACTTGAATGTTGCAGCAGAAACTGAGATCTATCAGACCAGGCAACATTTTTCCAGCCCAATTTTATCACTAATTTGTAGTGAGGCTGTGTGAATCATCCCTCTTTCAGACCACAGAGATGGTTGTGTGGGAAAATTTCAGTAGATCAGCAGTTTCTGAAATATTCACACCAACCACCATGTCATGTTCAAAGTCACTTAAATCTCCTTTCTTCCCCAATCTGATGCTCAGTTTGAGCTTCAAATGGGTGACCTGACCATGTCTACATGCCTTAATTGCACTGTGTTGCTACCATGGGAACAGGAGTACCTAACAAAGTGATATACATTGGTCTCAGTCTGCATATCTATTATTTATGTTCTGGTACTATAGTTTGTGTTTTAACTTAGAATAATAATAATATTCATCCATCCATTCTCTTCTGCTTGTTGTTATGGGGTGGGGGGCTATCCCAGCTAACATAGGGCAAGTGGAGGGCAAACCACTGACCTAAAATTAAATTAATATGTTAGACATTTGTGATCAAGTACTTTATATGGGATTAGTACTACTTTAATTTGTATGTAGAGAATTTGTGTAATTCTTTTATTGGGTAAATCATTTGGGATAGCATGGTTATATTTGTATATATTATATTTGTATAATATGCACGGTACAGTCTATAGGAAACTAACTGGTTAAGGCAATACAATTTAACTTTAAAAAAAACCCCTACAAATTTAAGACAATAATTCATTACATTTATACAATTTCATGATAAATTATAGACATTTTACAAAGCAAGTAAACAAAAGGATATCAGAAATGCCATCTGTCTTACTTTACTTGCATTTCTTTGGTGAGGTAGCTTAAATCATTTGGATTTCACTGAAAAGTCAGTGACTTGTTGAATTTCATTATAGTAACACATGACGGTAAGAGTTCCCCCGTGTGGTGTTTTACAATCACTGCGCGGTGAAACGAGAATCGCTCTGTTTGTCCTTTGTTGTCACCCGTGTGTAGCTCGCTGCCTCGCTGAAGTCGCTCCACCTCTGCCTCTCCGGCTTTGTACCCAGAGCTGAACCCACGCCGCGGCTACCTTCTCTAGGATACCGGGGCTACTAAAAATTAGAAAATGGCCCTCCACGTTCCAAAAGCTCCGGGCTTTGCCCAGATGTTAAAGGATGGCGCCAAGGTGGGGTTAAATTAGAAATATTGGGCTCGTAGATGAGCTTTGACTGAGTAGTTGTGAAGAAGCGTGCTAGCTAACGTTAGCCGCTGAGTTAGCATGTTCATTTAGAGTCATGAGGGATAGTTCTAGAAAGCAGCAGCCAGGCCGCCCAGCCGGCTGCTGGACGAGGGTCTGTTAGGGAAGATGAAATGCTTATTCTTGATGTTTCACTGTCTCCCTTCAGTCTAAACCGTGCTAAATATAGCAGCAGCAGTGGTGGAGCTGCTGTTATAACGGGATGTCACACTGCAGTCACACCCAGCTAGCATTCAGCTAACTGTCAGTACTGTCAGCTTAAAGTGATGCTGATGCTTAATGGAATGCTTACATTCTCAGACTATCCATAATATAGCCAGTGGTTTGCTTTTAACATATTCATGGTTAGGCAGTAAACTTATTGTTTATTATTATTATTTATTAGTCTAACATGGAAATGAACGGTAATGCACCTCTCTTGAAAAGCTAATTCCATGTCTGTTACAGCACTTTTCAGGTCTTGAGGAGGCTGTCTTCCGTAATATCAGAGCTTGTAAGGAACTTTCTCAAACCACCCGCACTGCCTATGGGCCCAACGGTAAGTTTGGTCTACCTACAGCGTATTAAGGTTATGCTCTGCAAAGATATCAAAGCAGCACCCATTAAATGTAGCGTTTTCTTTCAGGTATGAACAAAATGGTCATCAACCATTTAGAGAAGCTGTTTGTCACCAATGACGCTGCAACAATTCTCAGAGAGCTTGAGGTGAGGAGACATTGTTGTGCAGCAAGCTGAAATTCAGCTGAGTGCATAATAAATGTATGAATTTAACTGTTTATGTAAATTATTGTTTGTTTTACAGGTGCAACATCCCGCAGCTAAAATGATCGTAATGGCGTCCCACATGCAAGAACAGGAAGTCGGCGATGGTACTAACTTTGTCCTGGTGTTTGCTGGAGCTCTGCTGGAGCTGGCTGAAGAGCTCCTTAGAATGGGCTTGTCCGTTTCAGAGGTAAACGAGATAATATTGGTAAAGTAGTATGGCTTAATGTCATACATGTGCATGTCACAGTGCTGTGATTGGTGCGTTTTCTCAGTGCCCCCCTTTTCTTCTTTGCCACAGGTGATTGAAGGCTACGAGAAGGCTTGTAAGAAGACTCTGGAGATCCTGTCAGACTGCGTTTGCTCCTCAGCCAAGAACCTCCACGACATTAACGAGGCCAAGTCGCTCATCCGTACAGCAGTCATGAGTAAACAGTACGGCAACGAAGACTTCCTCGCCAACCTCATTGCGGAAGCCTGTGGTGAGTCAGAAGTGCACACTATCTCAGACTCGATTGTCTCGACTTTGGCATTGCCTTGGTATTTTTCTGACTTCCTTTTTCTCACCACTTTGTGCAGTATCGATCTTCCCAGAGTCCGGCAATTTCAACGTTGATAACGTCAGAGTATGCAAGATTTTGGTAAGCAGCATCTTCTGTTGATTTTATGGAGTTTTTATGATTATGATTTTATGCAGTTTGGCCTCTATTAACATTTGTGGTCATTTTAGGGTTGTGGGGTGACGGCATCCTCTATGCTTCATGGCATGGTTTTTAAGAAGGAGGCAGAGGGAGACGTCACATCAGTGAAAGATGCCAAGATCGCTGTTTTCTCCTGCCCCTTCGACTGCATGGTGACAGAGACCAAGGTAAGTGGAGGTGACTGATATGTAAAGTTTAATGAAGATGATGCTGACATTGCTCTCGGTGCTGACGGTAGTCCCATCTGTTCCACAGGGCACAGTGTTGATAAATAATGCACAGGAGCTCATGGACTTCAGTAAAGGAGAGGAGTATTTGATGGAAGCTAACGTGAAGGCTATCAAGGAGGCTGGTGCCACTGTGGTGGTAACTGGGGGGAAAGTGGCTGACATGGCGCTGCACTACGCCAACAAGTACAAACTCATGGTGGTCAGGTAAGAGCTACAAAACCTAAAGTGAGCAGGGAAACGTATCTTATACCAAGAGCAAGACATTTAAGGCAAATTCAGCCTGAGTTTCTGCTTCTAGTCGAGCTTATTGTTTTATGTAACTCGCTTAAGAGATCTAATTTCTCCCAAGTAAAGGATTGATCTTTTTGCTAATACAGATGGTCCTTTCATGGCCACCTAGGACTAAAACTTTTATTTTGAAGGTGCAAGATGTAACTGTATCTGCGTTTTTTAGGAAATTTAAATATCTGATGGCCATATGTTAAATATTGCATGATTTATAATAGTATGTCTTTGGCATTGTGTGCTTCCCAGCCATAAACATTCTTTTTTCCTTCTCGTCAGGCTTAACTCCAAGTGGGACCTCAGGAGGTTGTGCAAGACTGTGGGAGCTGTAGCTCTGCCCAAGATGGTGAGTGTACCCTTGTTTTTATC
Organism: Etia nguti; assembly: GCA_015106755.1. Classification (NCBI taxonomy): domain Eukaryota; kingdom Metazoa; phylum Chordata; class Actinopteri; order Cichliformes; family Cichlidae; genus Etia; species Etia nguti. Next base: position 9,937 of record VUQG01002813.1, read on the forward strand.
AGATCGGGTATTTGAAAGATCCATCCATTTTTAACTAAAAATACATTTTTGTCATCCTTAGATGGCTCCGACTCCGGACGAGATAGGTCACTGTGACAGTGTATATCTGACTGAGGTGGGAGACACTCAGGTGGTGGTCTTCAAACATGGTAAATGACTCCTTTCTTCAGGCTTGTGAATCTTTATTTTAAACCTATCTGAGTTAACGTGTTGGTTGGTGTTGACACTTTCAAACAGATAAAGAGGATGGTGCCATCTCAACCGTGGTGATCAGAGGGTCCACTGACAACCTGATGGATGATATTGAGAGGGCTGTAGATGATGGAGTCAACACCTTTAAAGTTCTGGTCAGGGTAAGTAGACATTATAAGTCATAGTGGTTTGGTTTTGTTGTTGGGATTTTTTTCTTACGTTTTAGACGAATGACAAGTTTTAAAAAATGGATGTGCAAATTATATTTTACAGATTATTATTGTTTTTATTGTAAAGCAGCTCAGGGGATGATGTTTATCTTTTGTCTCATCAGTTTTGAGGACCTGTTTACTTTATAATAATCATAATAATAATAACTGTATTAAAAGAGAATAAGGAACTGAAAAACTAAAACTATGCTATCAGTGTTCAACGTGAGCAAAACTGAGAATTTTACAGTTCACAAATTTCAAGGTTTTTTTCTTTTATGTACTACTTAGTTTGCACAGCAGCTACAGTCTCTCTGTCATTCATCATCTTTAGGACAAGAGGCTGCTGCCTGGAGCAGGAGCCACTGAGGTTGAGCTGGCCAAACAGATCACCTCATATGGAGAGGTATGCACATTCAAGTGCATTAATTAACATATTCCAAGTCCACACACTTACCTCTCCTCTTCGTTTTGCCCCATTTTGACTGATACACCGTTTTCCTGCCTTTCTGCAGTCCTGCCCTGGTCTCGAGCAGTACGCCATTAAAAAGTTTGCCGAAGCTTTCGAAGTGTTGCCACGTGCCCTCGCTGAGAACTCCGGCGTGAAGGGGAGCGAGCTTATTTCAAAGCTGTATTCTGCGCATCATGAGGGAAACAAAAACATGGGCTTTGACATTGAGGTATGTATGCATGCATGAGAAGAATGCATGGATGACTTTGATATCGTTTGATTTCAGATGTGAATCGTTTAAAATATTCAGCCTGTGTTTTTCTTGGTTACAATCTACAACGGCACTGCGAGAGGCACCTAAATCTTACACACTTGTCCTTAAAGCATCACCAGTGGTGTCCAAAACTTGACTTATAGGCATGCAGTGAATGCCCGAGGAGCTAACACTGCTGTTTGTATTAAAAACACGTGCTACATCACTCTGTCATCACGAGAGAAACTTGGCTCATTTGTTGGCCTTTGAGAGAAAAACAGTTACCTTGACTGAAATGCTGGGAGGACTTGAGCTGTTGCATTTTTGTAGTTCCATGGAGACATGATCTTTATGCTAAATAATATGATGTTCACATGTAATTACCAAGCAGGCGAATCACAGTTGTGATTTTTTGGGGTTCCAGTTAACTTAAGTAGATGCACACCACGTTTTAGAGTAGGGTACACAGCTTAACACTAATAGCCCTTTTTTCCACTTGTACCCACTCATCTCGGCTCAACTCGACTCGGTTTCGGACAGTTTCTTTTACAGTTAAGTACCAACTAATGGCGATACAAACACCACAATGATGCAGGAGGTTGAGGTGACAGTATACCTGCTGCCTCCGTTTTTTTTGTGTAGCCAGTTCCCTAATTTCCAGGTTTTAAAAATGCCGGTTTTGATTTTCGTGAAGGAAACGCTCTCATGACTAATAGTGGAACGCCACTGACTAGCCAATCGGTGGCATGCAGTCTGTTGACGTCTCGTTTTCTGAGTATGGGAAACCCTAGAAACAGAGTTGAGTTAAGCCTAGCCAAGTAGGACTATAAAAGATATCTTAAAATTCATGTAGTAGCGTCCTTTTTTTCCCCTTAAATCCAACTTTTGAAATGATTTTTTTAATGCCTGTTTCTATTGAAGCGTTTCATATTCTTGACTGATGGTGCGGTTGTCATGTCGTTTGCAGAGTGATGGTCCTGCTGTGAAGGACATGCTCGAAGCCGGCATTCTGGATCCCTACCTGGTCAAATACTGGGGCATAAAGCTGGCCACCAATGCCGCTATCACAGTGCTGAGGGTGGATCAGGTGGGTACAAAACATTCTTGACACACAAAGCCAGCCTCAAACAGAATATTTTATATACTTTCAAAATTGTGTGTTTTGTTTTTGATTGAGACAGAAAACTGCTTCAATCAGTCAGACAGTAAGAGTCTTTAGGACTATTTTTCACCTGTTTACAAAACTTCATGGATTCATGGCTTTTAATGTATCGGTTTGGTTTTTAACTGAAATAATTTAGGCTGCGAGGCAAATCGACACTGCCACACCCCACAGAGATCCAGCAGACCGCATCAAATCACATCTCGCAGATGTTTGCTTTCTGTTCATGTTTTGAGTTTTGTATTATTCTTTTTAGGAATTTTTTATGCTCTTTAAGCACTTAAAAGCAACTGGTGGATAAATTAAGTGTGCATATATGTACGATCCAGATCATCATGGCTAAGGCTGCAGGGGGACCCAAGGCTCCCAAGCAGAGAGGCCATTGGGACAAGGATGGTTGGGATGAAGAGCCTGATAATTTTGAAACTCACCATTAGAGGCCACACACAAAACCCTCAGTCACTCAGTCAGTAGGTCCTGGAATGTGTGTGCGCTTTTAACTAAAAAAAAATAAAAAATCTGCACTGGTGTGCTCAGTCACTCACAGGAAGTCACTACTAACACTGGAGAAATGTGTTGTACACAAACCCAGATGTGCCACTACCTAAACCTGCACAGAACAGAGTGTGTGGTGTGATAGCATGCTGCATGCACTCACAAACTGTTAACTTTGCAAGTACCAAATAAAAGCACTGTTTTTTGTTTATGTATTTTAAGAGAAAATTAATTCAGTTTGGCCTTAGTTGAAGATGTTTTGTGAAACATGCAGTGCCTTAAGTAACTGACCCAGGGTTTGATTATTATTTCTTCAGCTCATTTTTTCTTTAATTATTTATTTGATTTTAAGTGTTTACGTTTTGTACACAAGTACATTTTCCTGTGTAGCGAATTTCTCTTAAAGCACAACATACTGCCATGTGTGCTCATGAATGTTTAATCACCATAAATGGATTTCTGGAATATCTGTAGGGATTTGAATGGCCTCTTTTACTTTGAAAATATAGTCCCCTCATTTTAAAATAAGCACAGGAGTTTAAGATTGAACACGTTTTGGATGCTGTGGTTAATGTTTGTCTATCAATTATTTTATGAGTCTCAGAGGTGATGTGCTTCCACTCTGCTATAATGCCCACTCACTCAGCTGCATGGATCTTGTGATGAAATGATTGTTTTCGTCCTTTTTTAGATCATCATGGCCAAACCAGCAGGAGGACCCAAACCTCCCCAGGGAAAGAAGGACTTTGATGAGGACGACTAAAAGTGACTGTCCAGCAGATGCTCCTTTTAACCCTGAACACGCTCAAATGGATTTCCAAACCTTTTCTACTTATTTAAAGCTCTCCTGTTTATTGGTTTATTTTGTAGAAATGACCATACATTGGTAATGGAAGTTTAAAAAAAAAAAACAAAACGTACCAATGGCTCTGTTTTGCTTTTTATGTTCTCAGTCCCAAATAAAAGGCACCTGTGTTGTCACTATTTTTTTTGTTTTTTACTTTTTACCCAGCTGTGCTTTGTAAACTTCTTTGGTACTTCATATGATCACTGGCATTGTTTCATCACATATTGAGACTCAACGAGGAACCAGAAAATGTACTGTTACCACGGGGTGTATGCTGTGACTGCTTCAAATTGCTGTGCATTTCCCATGACATTTAATGGCTTCTTCAAATTTCAGCCAGCATCGTACGTTGCTTCTTGATATGATACAAACATGCATTCAGTTCAGTTTTACTTATATAATGCAAAATCACAAGTCTCCTCCTTCATATTTTACAGTAAAGAGCCTATAATAATAGAGAGAAAACCCCATGTATTTTAGTCAGATCAGCATCTAATCTGACTAATATAAGACATATGCACACTTAATTCAACCACCAGATGCTTTCAAGTGTTTAAAGAACATTAAAAATTCCTAGAAAGAATAATACAAAACTCAAAATATGAACAGAAATAAAGGATCCCTAAAAGAGCAAGCATTTGGTGACAGTGGGAAGGAAAAACTCATTTTAACAGGAAACAGAACAGAACCAGGCTGAGGAAGGGGTAGCCATCTGCTGTGATGGGTTGGAGGTGAGGAGAGGGACACGGGACAAAAGAGACACTGTGGAAGAGATTGGGGTGATAAGATACTGTGAGATCTTAAATTTGATTCTGGATTTAACAGGCAATCAATGAAGAGAAGCAAATATGGGAGAAAGATGCACTCCTTTTCTCTGTCAGCGCTCCCGCTGCAGCATTTTTAATTAACTGAATTGCATTCAGCATTCACACTTCCTCCAAACATGCACAAGCACATATTATGCATGCACTGGTTTATTTTTAGAACAAGTGACTGGGGGGTTGAAAAATGCATCAGGAGATACAGGAGGCTTTTCTGTTGCATGTCTGCTTTTGTGCGCACAACAAGTCACGTCAATGCAAATGATGCAAACCTAACAGAAACTGTCACCGACGTGTATAATTGATGTGTGCGGCTCTGATTACCGCAAGCACTAGCGCAGGGATCTGAAGCGTGCCTCTCATTGGACGGTAGCGATGGGGGCGGATTTACGCTGACGTTGCCCATACGCGGGATTAACTTGTTTTCTTTATGTCGCCATATCTGTCACATTTTACACCTCGTAGCTCGATCAGCTGCAGATTGTTAGGGAAGGGTACGCGTCGGGTTCGTGCAGCCTGACACGCGGTGTGCGTGGAGAGGTTGCGGTAAAGTGCGGATGACTAAATGAAGAGCAGACGTCGGTATGAGGGCAATGCACTGATGTTCTGTCACACAGATGGGGGCCGACGGCAGTAAAAACGGGAAGGTGAGTTGGATATCTGGTTGCTAAGGTGTGAGG
>VUQG01002815.1:0-15284 GCA_015106755.1 Etia nguti
TCCAGTTTGGATTCGGGAGACAGACACGATCTCTACTTTTAAGATTAGGCTTAAAACTTTCCTTTTTGCTAAAGCACAAGGTTAGGGCTGGATAAGGTGACACTGAATCCCCCCTTAGTTATGCTGCAATAGGCGTAGGCTGCCAGGGGATTCCCATGATGCATTGAGTATTTCTTCTTCAGTCACCTTTCTCACTCAACATGTGTTAATAGACCTCTCTGCATTGAATCATACTTGTTATTAATCTCTGTCTCTCTTCCACAGCATGTCTTTATCCTGTTTTCCTTCTCTCACCCCAAGCGGTCGCAGCAGATGGCCCCGCCCCTCCCTGAGCCTGGTTCTGCCGGAGGTTTCTTCCTGTTAAAAGGGAGTTTTTCCTTCCCACTGTCGCCAAAGTGCTTGCTCATAGGGGGTCATATGATTGTTGGGTTTTTCTCTGTATGTATTATTGTAGGGTCTACCTTACAATATAAAGCTCCTTGAGGTGACTGTTGTTGTGATTCGGCGCTGTATAAATAAAATTGAATTGAACTGAAAGAGAGAAGCACATCACTACATGAAATGTTCTCAACCAATTTTTGGACGGATAACTGTAAATTCTGGCACAGACGTTCAGAAAAGTAGTAATTACTTTACATCTGTTCAGATTTTTAATTTATCTAAACATCAGTATGTTTTCACTGTGTGCATAGTAGCATGCTGACATTAGCATTAAGCTCAAGGCACCGCTGTGCATAATTATAGGCTCACAGCAGAACAACAGCAAAAACAAATAAACTTTAAAGTAAACTATTCTTTATAGAGAAAGTAGAAATTAGGACCCCGTTGCTTTTTCTACTAAAGTAACAAGAAAAATGTTGATTTACAAATATAGCAGGTTGCAAGCATGTGAATAATGAACATACTGCAGCTTTTCTCCACAGCTCACACGCTCAGAGGAAAGATGCATCCATTTCTCAAAACCATAAACACTATTCCTCCGTTTTCTCATGTGATTTGAATTCTTTTTTCAAGTTCGGGAACACACAAATCACTTCATGTGTCACTGACTGCACCGTGGGCTTATTTAGCAAGCATTGGCATTCAAGATCATCAGCTCACGTCATCACAGCTGGAGCCCAGTTAACAATCAATTTCCCAGATGGAAACATAAGCAGTCAGAACCGTTCACACACACCAATCAGAGCCTCCGAACAGATAGATAAATGAGCCATGAATCAGCTCACCTGTTTCAGAACATTTCCCCCACTGCCAGGCTGTGGATCTGATGACAGTCTCTTGAATTAGGCAAACCCGAGGTGGGACGCTAAAGTAGAATGAATGTTTTAGCGTATTTTACATTCCTTTGTCAGAATACCTTTTAATACAATGTTAACTCTGTTTGCTCAACTGATGATCAGAGACTATCAGAATCAGAATACTTTATCAATCCCTGAGGAAATGATGTTATACGTATTATATGTCCATTTATGGTCATTAAATAAGACAGGCTTAATCATCCATGTATGTGTAGGTTAACCATGAATATGATACGCTTGTGCCAGTATATGCAGTATTACATACTTTACCCTAAATCACAGTGTCATGATTTATTTGACAAATGAACTCTCCTTCTGATCTCTGCCTACCATATAACCTGGCCGGTACACTACTCAGTCTGTGCCACACAGTGTGCATTATAGTGAGAGGATAATGGACCAATAACCAACTTAAAAAAAAAAAAAAAGCTAAAAAGTTTAAACCTCTATCCCCTCTTCTGGTCATTTGGGAATTGGACCTGACAACAAGCCTTCTGGCTAAAACCAAGTTTGTCCATCCATATACTAAAAATGATAAACACCTCTCTATTCCATAGAGAACAAGCAGCAAAAATTACCATTACCCACTACTTTAATTATTCTTATCATAATTATTATAATCTCCTCCCTGTCATCAGTCTTAATCCGTTTTATGCCACCAGCCTTAATCCTCCCCTTGTTAGTCCTTTACAACTTTCTCTCTTTTCTTTTTCATTCTTGCATTATTTCTTTTCTTTTCTCTCTGTGTTGCACACACGCACTCAAAGCAGAGAAAACTTTTAAAAGCGTGGTGATATTTGCATTTTTAAACAAATGCGATTGTTCCTGCATATCCCATTTCATTTCACAGTTCGGTTTATTCAGTTTCACAGGGATGGTGCACAACAGTCTGCCTCGATGCAATTACGAATTAGTTGATTCAAACATATTAAAGGAATCTAACAGTAGCATGGCTCAGTCAATAATTTAGTGAATTTCTCTTTGATAAAAATGTGGATGGAAAATCAGCAGGATGCCATCCCGAGCCCCTGCTGCGTGTCCTCAGCCTACAGAACTCTTAACAATGCTGCTCTAAGTTCCCTCGCTCAGTTTTTTTTATTTAAATTTATCTTCAGAACCGGATGTTTCCAGTCAGGACTAATAGCAGAACTCTGCATAAAGTCTTGTTAGTTTAATTAGGATCTGGACGGTGAGGTTATATCTTCAAAGCTTGCATTGTGAGTAATAATAATAGTACGTATCTCTTGCATCATTATTTAATGATCTTACAGCAGATTCCAACTGCTAAAAATCTGCCAGACTGTCAAAAATATCAGCCAAACCACACTGGCTCAAGGTCCCAGCATGGTGCAGCTTTGGTAGTCGGCACATGCTACGGAGCTCTGTAGACTCATGTGTACACGCTGTAGCTGCGTACTCACTTTTCCCAAACTTCTTCTTTATGAGGAGCTCCACTGTCATTCCCTGTTCAAGCCAACTTTTCCACCACTCAGCATTCTGCATGTGCAATCATAAAAGCATTACTAGGAGACTACTTTCAGGTGGCTGTATACTGTTGCATCTCTGTAGCCTCTCAATTGGTTGAATAATTTGCATAATTCTTCTCCATGTGTAGCCAAAAGGTAAGCAAACACACACAAAAGTGGGATTGTGATCAAAAAGACGTCCTTATGTAAAGACCATTCTATTTGATGGTAACCTGTCCAGCATGGATGATGGCTATGCCAACCCTGACATGGACATTTAAGAAAATGGAAGGATGGTATTAGTATATTATATTTACATGTGCATATACATATGTATTTTATTTGTTCCTTTAAATCTTTAGTTACTATTTGTCCTGTCAGGATAATGGGAATGATTAGACTCTGTATAATGATACTTGAAAGCTTTGAGTGGTGTGGGTTGATGCTGAAAAGTCAGCTTATAAAATAAAAGCTCTATCTTCTCTGCAGCAGCATGAGCAATCTCTTGCTTGCAGGAGTTACCGCCATGCTCTCATACACCGTGATGCTGGTTAAGGACAAATCTGCAAGCAAGCACACAGAAAGTACACCTTTGAAGTTAATGAAACAGGAAAAGCTGCATGTGATGGGTACATGCTGTCATTGTACAATGTGTGTGTTGGTGTTCCCTATAGTTTCTTCCTCAGTCTGTTTTTACTTTAAAAATGCTTAAACTCTCTGGCTGCTGGTGCTTTTGAAGGCGCTGAAAAGAAGTGGTAGAGTTTTTTTCTGGCATTTTATGACTATAAAAGCAGGACTTTGAGGAGGCTGCAAAAATGATAGAAAATAGTCATTACTAATCTGTTTTGATCTCTAACTCGAACTATACATCCTCCTATTTCAGTCCAGGAGCGAAGGTTAGACCTCTGCATTGTAGGGTGAAACCTCATTACAGCTGTGTGTAGGTGTGTAGGTGTGGGGGCAGCCTGTAGATATATTCAGTGTCATTCAAAGGACAACAGTTGTTGACTGCAGTTTCCTGCAGATTAGCCAAGACATGCAGTTCACACCACTTCCTGCAATACTGTGGAAAGGTGAAGTACTTAAATGACATTTAGTCTTCCTGAAAGTCATCAAAACAAATCACCAACAAGTGTTTTCTGGATTAAATGCAGTGAAAGGGAACCTTCATCATAATACACACAGATGTACTGTATCTCTGATGGATGTTAGGATAAGAACTGTAAATGAATGCTTAAGTATGTAGCAGTAATAGATGGTTAAATAAAAATATTAGTGTGCTTCTCATATTTGTAGATATTTGATGTTTAATCAATCAACAGACCAATCACCTCATCCATCCCCTGTGACTGACTTCCCAGCAATGTATCATTAGCACAAGAGTTATTACATGGGCATTGTGTTGGTGTAAATGTAAACGGGTGGATAAAAGCTCGGAGTAAATTGCACACACATTTCCTGTGATGTGTCAGAAATGCTGACTGGGACAAGCTCTTCAGGAGTCATTAACATTCACACTGATACATACAGTCAGCTTTGCTGACAGCCGCAAAAACAGTTTCTCTGCTTGATTGTAGATTAATAAAGAAAATGTTATTGGATGAAATTATTGTTGTTTCTCTGTGGGATTGATAAAGTGGGACTGACACCAGAGTTCTGTGTGAACGTTGGGTAGAGGTTCCACATCCAGCTACATGGTGTAACTGCAAAACCCCTGAATATACCTGCTGAAGGTATCACATGGCTCAACATACTTTCAATTTAAAGTACATTTTTTACTGAAAGTCAACATTTTTACATTGTTTGTCCTTCGGGCCAGATTGCTTGCTCAGCTCCTGGTTTCAGGATTATAAATGTATTCTTCATCTCAGCTATTATTTAAAAAACATTAGGAAAGACAAGTAACCTAGGCTAAGCTCCCATTGGCAAATATCAGTGTGAAAGGTTGTTTTTAGACACATTCATAAACACTATAAACACTCAATTGTGATCAATAATTATAACAATGTGCCTTTTAGGGATGATATTTCTCCATTTATGAAAATTGCTGTTTTTTAGAAAATGACCAGAGTCTATACACTAATAAGAGGTGAAAATGATGTGATGAATCAGGTTACTGTTGCATCCCTGTCTCTGAAGGTTCTTGAGCAACATAGTGAGACGTCCAAAAGCCCAGTGAATGCTTTTCCAAATCATGTTTCTATGTAGCTCTGTGTCTACAAGTCAATAATACTTGTCTAAGGATGGAGAGGAAGCCCTGGGATACAACCTCCAACCGGGAGTGCAAGTGCTGCCTGGAGGCCTGGTGAACCTCTCTTGCCCTGTGGGCACTTGTGAGAGATGAGTGGTAGCCGCCCAGATCGTATCTCTCTCCGCCAAGACCGGCTTAGGCAAAGCATTTTGCCAGGTGTACTTCAATACTGCCTCTGGGGCCCTGATGGCATAACGTAGTTCAATCGTCTGAATCATAAAATATTTCTCATCTTGTCCCTTTTCTTCTTTACCTTGTTTTTTTTTTTAATCCCATAATCTTTCAACTGTGATTCAGAACAGAACAGTCAGTCTGTAGATGGTCTCTTGTGGCTATTGCAACAAGTCTGTTTTTTTTTTCTTTCTTTTTTAAAAAAAAGTGTTCTGTAAACCATATTTATTCTCTTACTGTCGTGTCAGGTACAAAACAAACAAGAGCCCAGACATCTATTAAAAATGTCTCCAAATTCAAATTCTCTGCACAACTGCCTAGAAACTATTTGAGTCCATTTTTAATTACTGGATATAGGTTTATTTTTCAATGATGCCACCTAAATTTAAATGTTTCAACAAAGGCTGTTAGGTTCACCATTTAGGCCTCAGCTTCACAGGCCTAGAGACCAGTGAGCAACCACAGGCTGCTACAAAAAAATCTGTATTCCCCAACTGGGTTTGGTCATTAACCTCACACGGACCATGAGGTTAAATCAGGGCTAACCTCATGGTCCTAGTACACATCCCCACAATACTATAGCATCTAAAAAAACATCTATAGATCTAGCATCTGCTCAAAAACTTCTAAAATGAACAAGTACATTACATGTAAGGTTTAAATTGCCACACTATTGAACGTGACTGAGCCGCCCTTTACTTCCAAAATAATCTCTTTTTTCCCCCCCGTCCTGTCTTTCCTACGTCTTTTTCCATCTCTGAGTGAAGTTATCTCACATTCCTTTCTCTAACCTGGAACTTACAGCAGCTGGACCTTTAGCTGGCAGACACATTTTGTGACACACTCTGCTGAAATAATTTATGAGTTTGATGATATTTGCGGGCTAGAAATGTTGCAATGTTGAAATGACCTGCCGCTTAAAAAAAACAAACAGTTAATCCCTTTATGCTCACACCTCTTCTCTAGCACTAGCTAGATGCCGAAGTACATCGACCACAACATAAGTACATCAGCACTAATAATGCACAGATAATTGTGGATCATTTGGTAACATGACTGCAGCCCAGTTTAAAGACACCATGTGTTTTAATCTAAGGCTTTCTACTCTGAAGCTGTGGGGGTGCATCCATGACCAAACACCATGACAAAATTATGAAAAATGTTAACAACCTGCATTACGTAAAATGAAAAAGACTGTGCTTTCTGGAGCCTCACCAATACTGAATAGTAAAAGTATTGATCTGAGAGAGTTTGCATAAATGTTGAGAATTAGTTTTCAAATCTGTCCTTCAAAAATTCAACAACTTTACTGGAGTGAAAGGGCTCAGATTAGATCAGGTCTAGCAGCCATTTCACTGTCTTACAGTAAAAAGATGCATAGCAGTGTTTCATCTGCTTCTCCCATTTTTAAAAACTCTCTAATGTGTGTGTGTTTTTTTCTCAAGGACACTTTAGCAGCAGACTTTGTAGCTGTTTTTAAACCCATTATGTCTTTTATAGGATCAAAGCTGTGACCTAATCATTATAGGCTGTCTCTTTATGTCCATCTGCCCTTCCCTTAGTTTAATCTTTCTGTGCTTGTATTTATGCTATGAAAGCATTCTCAATATCTGACAGGAAAAAAAAATATGCGTCAAGATTTTTTAAAAAAAAGTAATGTGTAAATATAAATGTTACCTTTTCTTTGCATTTTGACAACATTGCTGTGCTACACAGCACATTATATTTAATTGAAGACCAGCCTTTTATACCCAGCTTCAGAGACTTTTTTCCTTTCTTTTTTGTCTCTGTTTGATTCAATTCCTAAATCAAAAACAGAAACCTTGGACCATCAATAACAGTTCTCCCTATTATTACTTTTATTTCTACAGACTGTGGCTATCAGAGTATTTAACTGACTGAATTGCTTGAAATAATGAAAGAATATTCTCAGATACTTACAAAGGAATTGGCAATTTTGGTGTGTTTTTATTCATATTTGCAGTATTACAATATAGGAACATCAGGCTGACAGGCTTGCAATTCATTTCAGTTTTATCTATATAGCCCCAAAGCACTTAATATTGTAAAGTAAAGACCCTACAATAATACATGACTGTGGAGACTGTGTGTTATAAATGGATGGCATTTGGTGCAGATATTTAGAGTCCCCAGGAGATAAATTCCAGAAAGTTTTGATGATCTCCTGATTTAATTCTAGTCCCCCAACAGTCATTGGTTGGATTGCTGTGAAATGAATGATTCCCACATCAGGTAAACTCATTATTTTTGAGGACCTTTAACTTTTAAATTAGCGGCATCATCTTACCATTATAGACACACTCTGTCTGTGTGAGTGTAAAATCAGAAGTTGAGAAACCAAACTTGGCACACAGGTACATCCAGGCCCCTGAAGGTTTGTAATTATATCAAATATTATGTCACCATTTAGCCTGGCAACCACCTTACAGCAGGTTAAAATGATCCATTTTAACATTTACTCGTAACACCTGGTAAAAGCATCTCATTGTTTAAATTTTACAACAGTAACAATCCACAAATATATCCACAAAAGTTGAACCATGGATGAGATGATGGCACCATGATGGCACCCATTTTTAGCATTTAAGCATAAATTACCACCACTTCAGTTTCATTCAGTTTTATTTATATAGCATCAAATCACAACCACAGCTGCCTCAAGGTGTTTTATATATGGTAACGCAGAGAATAGAGAGAAAAAACAACAATCAGACAGACTTTGACTGTTGGGACAAACTGATATTCTTTGTCATTAATTATATCAGTTTGCCAACTGCACAAACAGACCAAATGCCGTAGCATGGGTATGTAATAGTAATCTAGTAATCTAGTAATCATAATTTAAGGTTTTAAGTAAAATTGACATAAAATTTTATCGCTGCAATCCTCACCCCCTCTTTGGTCATTTGTAACACCACAGGCGTTTTTCAAGTTTGACTTGACTCTTGGTTTGTCACTTAACTGTGGAACATGATAAGATAACAAAAGTGATTCTGACCTTTTAGTTGATCCAGTTTCTACAGTAAAATAACATGACAAACCCCTGTGCAATAAGTAAGATTTAAATTTGAAATAAATTCAGAAATATCTCTTCAAATATTAATACAGTATCCGCAGGATAGTGATTTAACTGCAAAAAGGCTTTTGCACTTAGCAACCTTGGTTTTATTTAGAAATATAACCAGAATACAATTAGTTGGCAACCAGTGGAGTTGATGTAAACAGACACATTGCATATGAGTTGCAACATCGCGGCAAAATGTGTAACAGACACGTCGGTCCACCGTGTCCATTTCACGCTTTATCTCTCCAAAGCGTAAAACGGACACGCATGCAGAAGCTGCTGTAACAGCAGAGGGATATATTTTATTTTAAGCCAACTTGAAAATAATCATGGGAAAGTGTTTAAGGAGACATTAGGTATCATCAGCTCATTAGGATAATCATTCTCTCCCTTTTTCAGTGACGCTGGTGACTGTAAAGAGTTCATAAATAAAAATAGAAAAAATAAATAAGAAAAAATAGTGTACAAAAAAGCCACCTAGCTTAATTGTTTGTGGCGTAAAGGGACCCTGGACTGTACTTCATACGTCCTTGGTCACTTTGCTTTAAATGTATTGTCTCCTCCTGTTGGTACTGCAACTTCTACATGTACTGCAACTTCTGTGTCCATTTCACACTTTAGAGAGGCAAAGCGTGAAATGGACACAGTGGACCGGCGTGTCTATTACACACTTTGCCATGATGTTGGGTTGGCTTTTTCTATCCACAAGCAGGTTGGCGTACTATTTTTACTCTAGTGTGTGAGCCACAAGACACATTCTACTCTACTAATAACCCTGATAACTGTGTGCTGTCACACTTTGCACAGTTTATGTGCAAACTTGTGTACATGTAAATTTGGTACCACAGAGATTAAAAATTAGCTGTTAGGTCAGATAACTGAAATAAATGACCTACAACCTGTCTTGATGAGACTGGCGTATCTAATTTTTCATATACAGTAGAGACGTTCCCATCTATTTATGTATGCAAAAAGAGAAATGTTCTAGTCCTGACACCATTTTCAGTCTATGTATGCCTACATTATTCAGGAATGCAGATTTGAAATATGAATGTATTTCATACACTGCAAAATGGCCTGTGGTGTAAAAAATGGATTCTTTGATGAGGCTGTAAGACAGTCAGGCGAAACAATGTGTTGGCAGACACATGTTGTTCTGGCTGGATTAAATTCTTTGCCTGCAGGGATATTCTGTAGCTGGGAGGTTAAAATCCTTACAAATTCTTTAAAAAAAAAAAATAAATAAAGATAAACCATGATTCTCTGTAGGCTTTCAAACTCAAAAAGTGCTGTGAAAACCAAATCATATTAAAAATATATATTTGTGACCAGTTTTTGCACAGTTATTGGTGCTTTCTGTGTCCTAAAAGCAGAAATTTTAAAATGAAGACTCGTCTCACATTAGTTGCCTTTGCATCACAACAGTATCCTGACTGAACCTGAAACTGATAATGAGGAGAAGAACAATGAAGCTGGGTTGTCAGGAGGGTTTATCTTCTCTGCTCTTAAAGCTTCAGTAAATGTGGAATTATGGAAGTGGAAGTGGCAGATAAAGGACCTTTATCATTATATATTATATGAGAGAACTTAAACTTTACATCAACTAAAATGGAAGTGAGACAGAATACTGTTTCTGTTTATATTTCCAATTTGGATTTTAATTTATCACTGTCAGTGTGCAAGGTTTCCAATATCAGAGATAAACCATGGCATAAAGACTGAATCTCTACTCAGCTGTACACCACATTAAGCGAGATGAGAGCCTTTTTGTGTGGCTGCCTGCAGTAACAGAAGACTAATATGGGTACTGATATAATTCTTAGTGTCAGCAAAATACTTGTTGGGAGTAGCTCCTCGGGGCCTATGTATGGACTTAAATTGACTTGAACTTTAAAACAAGAAATGATATATGTTCAGTCATCTTCAGAGTATAACAATGTAATTACTCTGGGAACAGCGCTGTAGGAAAAATTTTGTATCAAACCATGATATTAACACTTTCCCTGGCCCTGAATATTGTTTTGAGTTTGATTGCTTACTCATTCAAGATCTCACATTATATACCAAATATTGCTGTTCCACCTGCAGGGGCGAGTGGGGAATTGGGGGTCACTGCCCCGAGTGCTACTGTTGCCTTCACCCTGCACATCTTCTCGAGCTGCTCTTTCAACCCTTGGTACTTTTCAAGCTTCTCGTGTTCCTTCTTCCTGATGTTGATATCACTCAGTATAGCTATAGTTATCACTACGGCCTTCTTTCTCTGCTTGTCTACCACTGCTATGTCCAGTTGGTTAGCCATCACCAGTTTGTCTGTCTGCATCTGACATCATGAAGTCTTACATCAGTCTCAACCACCCTAGGGGGGATATTCATTTTGACCTCCATCCTATACTCGGATATACACAGATGTTCCTGTATACTATGAGGCCACTTGGTTATGCCATTCCATGTATGCCCCTCCTGCTAGCATCTTGCACCCTGCTGTTATCTTTACACAGCCTGCACCTGGGGTCTTGCCTGGTGTGGTAGACCCTAGGGTCTATTGAGCTTGTTCCTGTGCCACCATGATTATCTTTCAGTCCAGCTTTGGTAGGATTTCTCAGTATCAGCGACCATCCGACTACACTTCTTAAAATGCTGTCACTTTGGTTTTAGTCAGGGTCTGTTTTTCATTTCAGAGGAATGCACTGTTTGCCTTGCTTTCCCTGATATCATTTTGGCTGACAGAAGAAAGATAAGACAAAAGTCCTCCTTTAGAGGTAGGCACACAAGAATCACAACTGCAAAACCACAGAAACACAACTGAGGAAAAATAATCATGTTAATCATGGTTTGGGTTAAAATACACCTTTTCACAGTGTTCCCGTCACATTGATGACAGGGCACTGCTTTAGGCTACCTGGCATACTGACAAATGATACTACAGGATCACCTACTTCATTATAAATGTGACACTTACATTCACACATACATCAATATGTGAGGATGGTGGAGTGAGAAGAGCTTGTCCATCCCAGAGCTGCCAACTCTCAGACTTCTGGCATGTGACACATGCTTTAACTTTTATTCTCACGCTGTCCAACAAACTTCATACCAAATAACAAGGAGCCCCTTAAAGCCAGTACTTATCAAAAACAAGTCAGCTTTTTAGTCTTAATATCAGAGTTTTTCAGTACCTGATCCGCAGATATCAGAGAATCCTAAATACAGTTTGCATGCTTTGTTTGTGAGTCCCACAAAGACCTATTCATAAATTAGGTGAATAAAGAGACTTGCCAATTACTACTGACCAGTTTTTAAATGTTAACTACAGTGTTTGTTTCTTCTAGCAGCTTCTTATGATGCAGAGCCTCCACTGTGTTTTCCAAATGGCTATCGTTTATATAACTGTTGGTCATCTACTAACCAACCTGTCAGTGTAATACAACCACCTCCGGCCACTTATCTTTGCCAGATTGTCATCAACAGGTGCAATAATTAGGCTCCCAGATGTTCCAGAAGATTTTTGTCTCTCTGTTCCGTTCAAGTGTGTTCATGTCCAGTGGAAAACTCTTCTTCCATTCTCTGGAGGGAATTGTTCCGTAGTCACCTGGAAAAATCTCCCCGCCTATCCACCCTGCACCGTTGTCACCCACCTTAACCAGTCACTGCCCCCATGGCCATTATCCTGGATCTCTCAAGTAAAGGGTAAAATGACTGGTTCTTGAATGGTGCTTTTCTACTCTGCCTGAGCACTCATTGTGCTTTATTTATGCACCCATTGACACAAGCACTTTGTTCTATGCTTAAGTGCTTTCCATCTAACATTCACATGCATTCACATGTGAATGTTCGGGGTTAGGGGTTAGTATCTTGCTCAAGGACATTTGGGCAATTGTTAAATCCAGTTCACGTCCAAGTCCTCCCTTTCCGAAATTCCTCGGTCTACCTTTCCTCTCTGGGAGACCAGTACTCCCTAGATGCAAACCTGAGCTCCAGCGCTTCACCGGCCACAAGTTCCTTCTGCTGCTTTTAGAGCATATTTGTTAATAAACCTTACTCATTAACAAGAATTGAAACCAAAAAATTTGGATTCATCTCTCCATAAGACCTATTGCCACTGAAGTTTTGTTCAGTTCTTTTGTAATTTTGCATACCTCAATGCTTGTTTCCCTTCCTTAAGAATGGGCTCTTGACAGCCAGCAGTCCCAGTGGAAGAGTGGCTGGGAACAAATTGTGTTTGTGTGACAGGCTACAAGTAACAAAGTGCCTAAAGATATCATTTAAAACGGGTTCTTCATCTGTTATGTGTGGATAGAAAACTGCTTCATCCCTTCAGTTAGATGCAGTTTTTACGCTTGAATGATTTATAGTTTAGCGGTGTTTTCAAAAAACACTGGAAGGTAAATGGAAAGCTCTGAAAATAAAGTGAGCCAATATCAAAAGAAAAACACTGAACGACCTCCAGAAACTACTGAGAACTACTGAGCAGAGACCTGATGTAGAGCTTGGAATCTGCTCCCAGTGCTCCTATTACCACTGGGACCTCTGTCATACCATTATCTGGCTTCAGACGGGACACCTCTACTTGACAATCATTACAAATGTATTTATTTAGTTTAAAATAATTAGTGAATTATTATTTTTTTTAGAATTCTCTCAACATCCTGTGAAGAAGAGCTTGTCATATTTTCACTTACAACATTCATCAAGAAGTTCTGAGTTTTCTGACAGCCTCTTCCAGCGCCAACAATGACGTGAAATAAATTTGTTCAGAATGTAACTGATGGAAATTTAGTACAGGATGACACTGAAAAATGACAGGGAAACACAGCATGAGTGATAAAAGGAGGGAAGCAGTGATGAGGTGACAAGCGCTCTGTATGACTGCTGTACAGCATTTTTTGATCTGTAGGGTTAATGTCAGAATTTACATATTTTACCCTATATCGCAATCTTTTTCTCCTAATCAAACCTAAGCAAATAGTGAAAGGAAAAAAAAAACATGGAAGAAACAAATCTCCCAAACAGGAGATTGCAGGGTATGAAATTCTGAAGTGCCACAATATGCCCACATTTTCATTTCACACCTCATGTATAATTTTAACCTGCAAATGGTGGTGAAATGACAGTTCTTGATGTCCTGGCTGTTTAATGAATCCAACCATGGTTTCAGTTTCAAATGTAAACTTTCACACAGTCACATTTCTTAGCATCTTTCAATCAAAACAGACCTAATAATTAAGTGCACACAAGACAATATACACACACCTGTCCCTGTCATCTGCTCAGTGTCACTAAATTCCCCGTTTCCATGTCAAACATAGTGTTTTACTTTCTTCCAGGCCCATAAATAAATGATAATACTCAACACCTTTTGGATAAATTCTTTCCATTTCTTCCTAATATGACAGTAATATATCAGCAGCCTGAGGCATTGGCAGGAAATATTAAGGGAAAATAATACTTCAGTCTGGTAAAAATGCACTCCCCAGTACAAGCTTGTGCATGTGTGTGTAACTTTAGATTTATGCAAGCTGCATCTAAGAAGTATTTTGGTGTAGCTGTGTGGTCGTGTGCACCACTGCCAAAGCAGGATTATGAACAGTCACTGTAACTTATTGGGAAGTGAAGGGGAAGACTTTATGAAAACATAACTTTCAATCATCTGCCACAGCGTTCGAGGTGCCATTGATAAACACTAATCTTCCTGCCTCGCCTCCATGCATCCAAAGCAGGTGGTGTGCTTTAAAACTCATTAAATGTTGCAGACTTCTAGCAACCGACATTTAATGGACACTGTCAGATTCTGACAAACACGTTCTTCTTCCACAAAAAGCAGGATGTCGTTTCCCAGTGTGCATATTCCATATTTGTACTGTCTTTTAATTACCCCACAAGTAATAGTCTAAGTAAACTAACAGTGTGACTATAACACAACCTGTGGGCCTGAAAAATGAAGCCAACATAGAAGTGCCCCCAAAAACCCTGAAGATCTGCAAAAAAACACAAAAACACCAACAAAACGGTACCCCAAAAGTTCCCAGTATTAGCCAGTCTGTTATTTTAAAGGTTGAGGTTTGCGTTTGTAGGGTCAATACAAATAAGCTTTACCCCCTCAAAGTCAGCCCTCTGCACCTCTCAGCTGTCTTTATGCATTATCTGTCAAATAACACAGACTGCTATATGATACAGGTGGTCAGAGATGTTTGCAATTCATTTTTTTGGGTGTAAATTTTTAGTATTTTGGTTTTATATGTTAGATAGCACTAATTAGACAGTAGTAGCCTATCTGTATCTGTTTAATAATATCATGTTGTGTTACTTATGTAGAAACAGGATGTGTTATTCTTCATAAAAGAATGTAATTTTTGGATTAACGTCTGTTCTTTCTCACAACCAAAATGTGGTGCAAATAAAATCTTTATGTAAAATGCATTAGTAGTTCACACCATCCTGCCCCATTTCCTTAATGCACCTTTCACCCTTTTATGTCTGCATGGAACTTTTTTGGAATTTAGTTGAAGCTCTATGAGAGAATACCATAATGAAAACCTGATGATGACGGCAGTGACAGTTCACACAAAGTTCAAATAGCATCAAAGGTATTTCTATAGAAATCATGTATTTATTTTTTATTAATAGCAGCTTGTATAAACCTTAAAGTCTCAACCTTTTTTACCCTTATATGGTGTGAAAAACTGAAAATAGCATGCATCACAAGTGTTCTGTAGAAAACAGAAAACTAAAGTTTTTTGAGCACACACTCTACATATTGATGCTACTGTGACTGATATTTGTACCTATTATGCTACTGACAGAACAACAGTACTGTGAATACGGAATAATATCAAAAAGAAAGCTGCAAAGTGGCAGGCATTCTTTGATACTACACTGCTGAACATGTTTTATCCTGAATGGGAAAAGTAAGACAGACAATAAACAAGAAAAGAATCTCCTTACAGTTGATACTGAAAGTGTATCATTTAGAAGAGGACTTTTTTTTTTTTTTTTTTTGCAAATTTTTAATTTTT
>VUQG01002818.1:0-15368 GCA_015106755.1 Etia nguti
ATCCGCGTTAACTCGTTAACGGAGATTTGCCGTGTTAACACAGTTATGCCGTTAACGTCGGCCCATTTCCACTGGAAATGCCTTTTGGTTAAACTGTCAGCGAGGAATTTGCATTTGCACTGTTAAATTTTTATATAGCTTTAATGCACATATAAAACAGCTGCTTGTTTAAGTCAAAATACATTGATGGGTTTTTTTGCACTAATAAAGTTGCGGAGTTGTAAAGTATTTTGTCTCACGTCAATTATATCGTCAGTTATATCGTTATCGCAAATTTTCAAATATATATCGTGATAAATATTTTTGGCCATATTGCCCTGCCCTACCACACAGGTTCAAAATTATATATACAGGCACAAATATATACAACCATTTACTTAAATCTTTTTATAAATGGTGCTGAAGGTTCTGCAGTGTCTTAACTTGACAAGGCCAGAGCCTGTTAACTGATCGGGATTGACTACAAGTGGTAGTTTCTCTTTGCTAGCATAAAAATGAAACACTCATTGGATTGACCAATACTCAGACCAATGGGGAAGTTCAAGGAACTCAGTGAAGATCTAAGGAGATTTGCATGTTTACACAAGTTGGGACAGCCTCAGATACTTAAAGCCATTTCTAAATAACAAACAAACTGCTGATTC
Source organism: Etia nguti (assembly GCA_015106755.1). NCBI lineage: Eukaryota > Metazoa > Chordata > Actinopteri > Cichliformes > Cichlidae > Etia > Etia nguti. The sequence continues at coordinate 645 of VUQG01002818.1, forward strand.
CAAAATCATTAGTTCAGTCAGTTTGTGTGTAAATACAACTTATTGAGAAGAAGAAGATGAGGGGAAATGTTTTAGAATTTAGTCAGAAACAATCCAGGAACCACCAATGCTCAAGCCTTCCATGAACTAGAAACTGCTGGAACTGCTGCTAGTGTCACTGTCCAAAGTGAAGCAACTTTTACATTGGCCTGAGAGGGTGCTGACCAAGAAACAAGTTCCCTATCTCTAGCTGTAAAATCAACACCTTAAGCTTGCCTGAAATTTGCAGCAAGCCAAATGCCCTCTGGAGAAAAGTTGTATGGTCAGATGAGACAGAGATTTAGTTGTTTGGCCGCAATAACAAGAGGCATATTTGGAGTAAAGGTGAGGCTTTTAAACCCAAAAACAATGTACTCAAGCATGGCGGAAGTAGCATCATGCTCTAGACCTGTTTTGCTGCCATTGGTACTGGTACATTATGCATAGTGGATGGAATAATGAAGAAAGAGAACTACTTCCAAATTCTTTAACTTCACCTCAAAACAACTAGATGGTTGAAACAGTTGTGTGTATCAAAGATAAAGCTTGTTGGAATGAATAAAGCTTGTTAACTGCTAACACTGTATCCTGAAATGGCCTTCTCAAGCACCGACCCTGGGTCCATTCTAGAAAATCAAAAAGTTTAAATAATTTCGACCAATTCTGCCAAGAAGAGTGAAGGGCCAGAATTAATTCAGCCAGAATTATGCTAGAAGGTTGTTGATGGCTACTAAAAGGTGCAACTTGCTAAAGGACATTTGTCCAGATATTAGTGGGGGTGTATGCATACCTTTGACTCTGTGTCAAAATCCTAAATAAATTCAAACATGTGCAACCAATTCTTGTTTGTTTGTTTTTTTCTTCTTTTTTTAAAATAATGACTTATTTTTTAAAGATTACGTTGTACAATCACTCCACTCTGGAAAAAGAACGGTTCAAAGGAAGCCCAAAATTACCATGACACTCAGGCATGTAAACTCTGTATGTAAACTTCTGACCACAAATAAAAGTGGATGTACTACGTGAAACAAAACCATTGTGTTTTTAGCACATTTCTAAACTCATGTGTTTAGGATGATTCACTTACATTACATCACTTACATCTTCCAAGCAATTCACTGAACTGGCTCTATCCACTGTGTTTGTCATGTTACTGCAATTTGGAGCAATTTTTATTCACTTCAGTTTTATTTGTATAGTGCTAGATAACAACAGTTGTCTCACAGATCCTTATATTATAACCTAAAGATCCCACAGTAATAGGGTCTCACAAATAAGTTTGTGTTCCAGTGAGGGTGAGAAAAACAACTGTAGTATTTCATTCGTCTAGTAATTAGCACTAATTACCAGATACCTCTGTGTCCTTCCCCTTATTTGTTTACGGATGAAGCTTGCTAACCAAACTTGCTAGCCATAACTGATGAGTTAGCACTTCACGGTGTAATTGCGGAGTCCAGAAACCATTAGGTGATGTCACAGTGTCCATCTTTCAGTGTATCTACAACAGAACTTACTTGAAATTAGTATTATATGAAAAGCATATATAAAAAATGAACAAAGCAGAAAACAAGTGAAGACCTTAAAGGGAGACATTATCAATATCTGACAAGGCTACAAATCAGGTTGGATTTAGTGTGAGTTTTTCCTTCCTATTTATGACAGACTAATGGTAAAAATCATTTTTACTTACAGTACTTCAGTGTATTTTAGAAACAGACAGCTGGCACCCATGCACTAATGCATATTTGGCAACTGCATAAAGATCTTGTCTTATGGCAAATAAGGATTGATCTAGAAAATCGACAGTGTCATTATGTAGAAATACAGGAGCAGCCGAATAAACTGTGCCTCTGTTACTTTTGATGCATGCTCACAAGTGTTGTATGTAAGCTGGAGTCAAACATACACTATAGGTTGACAGCACATTTATCTGTTTATGGGTTCACGGGTACGTATTTTCATCATGATGTGTGAATGAACAGTGGAAATCTTTTTTTGCTTGTGTGCATACTTATTGTTTGCATAAGAGGTCAAAACTGATCAAAACAAGGAGTCACCTATGTTAGGGAAACATGAATACAAGGCAGATCCAGCTGCCTTGTCAAAACCTAGGCCCATGAGCTTCTTTACAACCTTCACCCCCAACATCCACCTCCAATTAACTGCTATGCAGTTGCCGAAGAGCTGAAAGGTCAAGGCAGGGGTGCAATCCAGGAGAACGGAGGAAAATGGTTAGCAAGATACTGACCTCCATTCTCCTTCACCACACCCCATCAATGCACTGTAAGTCATAAGTTCACCTTATAACTGTCTTTAGAAATCTGCGCAGCAGGCAGAGGTGTGAACTGACACCAGGTGCTTTAAAGCTCATGACAAACAGGTCAAAGTCTTCTCATTACTCATGTAAGTTCAGTGTGGGATCAAGTTGCAGCGTACAACAGTAGGTTAGACTGTAAATAGATTTGCTGTAACGTAATTCTAGGTGGATATTTAGTATGGTGAAATAATAAAATGAACTTTAGTGAAATTTGTCAATGTTTGTTGTAGCTACAAAGTCTGTGATCAGTCTAGAAACGCAGTCTTGTCATCTTGATATCAAGTAGTGTGACAACTTGGTAAGCCCCAGTAAACAGTAGCACCATTCCTTGCTGGATTACAGCTCTGCAGCTAGGGTTGAGCCAAGAGTCTTATGCAGGCATGCACGCCTCATGATACAAACATACGGAGGCAGGCAAAACACAAATGTGGACATAATTTTCCAGGGGTAACTTATTTCGTGTGTGTGTGTGTGTGTGTGTGTGAGCGTATTTATTTCTGCAACCCTATATGCTGTCTGTGTGAGTATTCTAGCCAACTGTAGTTTATGTATGACACAAAGGAAAAAAAAGAGAGACTAAATCTTATCAGCTCAAGACAGAAAGAGAACTGTTTGACAACAGTCTGCTTCTTCCTTTTGCATACCTAAGTTTAAGGATTTAATCTGTGAGACAGCAGCCACTGTGTGCTGGCAAACCAAAAGGAACCAAGAGGAGCCAGGGGAAAGAAGAAAACTAACACGGTTGCCCGGAGAATCATCATGCAATTTTCGGTCGTTCAGAATTTTGAAGACCGAGATGTTAGTTATTCTTATTATTCACCTTCCAGCCTTTATTCCTCCATTTCTCTCTTGCTACCCTCCCATCCTTCCTCCCTCTTGGCTAGGGCCTGAGGTCCACCTCTTCTTCGGAGCTTTGGCCTGGGTTGTTAGAAGCAGCTGTTGTTCCTCTTTGGCCAGTGGGAAATAGAGGCTCCTCCAAACACACAAGCTACCCATCTGGAGAGGCATTAGTGGCAGAGGACACTGTGAACCGTTTCTCACACACTTAGCCAACACAGAGGTCAATGAGGTTGTTAAACTGTATGTGTAGTTAGGTAACAAGGTAACCACAGTACATATCAGAGTGAAATTTGGGTGGTCAGTTGTATAAAATGGCACGAACCATTTTCTCTTCATCTCAATGACACAGTTTACCACATCCCTAAACAGCGAGTTTGAAAGCTACAGCATATTATGGAAGTGTTTACAGGCCCCACAGACCCATGCATCGATATCCAGAGACTGCCCAGACATGAAGGTCTTAGGTTCTGTTTTTTTATTTGATTTTATTTTCTCTGTTCCCGTTTGTTGACTATTACAAAACATCTATAAAATCAAATCACATTTGTCATATACTGATGAAGAACATATGTCACTGACTGCTGTTGTGATGGGAGAAGTATGTTGATGTGCCATTGCATCGCCTTGAAGTCGCCCGAGGTGATTGATTCCATCTGTCTTGATACAAGTGGCGATGGATATTCATCCTCATACTGAAAAGCTGAACTAAATGTTTTCCTCTTCTAACCCTCTATGTCATCCTTCACTCCCTCCCACCCTGTGTTTTTTTTTTTTCTATCTTGCTTGTTCTCCCTTCTTTTCCCCCACTGTTCGGGGATTTACACATGACTCAGCTTATGAAGCATGGCTTATCTGCTAACATTGTCTCATTATGACAACAACAACATAACATTCCATTAGTCTTTTGCCCTCCAGTTTTCTATTTCTTTGTGCCTCAAGCTGTTGGAGGCTTTAAAGAACAAGTACTCTTCTCTTTTTTCCCCCTTTAAATTTCTGCTTATTTTTCTCTCCCATTGTAATTAATTTGTTTTCTGCTGTTGCTATGTAACTTAGGCACTCATATAGTATCATATCGTATTATCGCATAACATTTCCACTCAATGTGATGACTTTTTTTTTTTACAGTATAGTGCTTCTTTTGTTTTATCTAAACTTCTAAAAATGTCATGTGTTATTAATTCTATCCATTGTTTGTAGTTATTTTCTTTCTTTTTTTAGTTTGAAAAATGTTCGGTGCTTCCTCGACATGTTGAGGGGATTTCATAGTTTTTTCTTCGTCTTCTTTCAGGTGGCCTTTAGGGATTGCCTACCTCACCCTATCTCTAGCATCCTCTTATGTCACACCAATCCTCTTCATGTCCTCCCAACTACACCCATGAATCTTTTCTGTGGTCTTCCTCTTTTTCCTCCTTCTTTGCAGCTCCATATTCAATATCCATCCATCTTCTTCCTCCTGTCCAATTCAGGGATACAGTGGAGCTGGAGCCTATCCCAGCTGTCATATGGTGAGAGGCAGTGTACACCCTAGACAGGTCACAGATCTATTGCAGACAGATAGCCATTCATACTCAGATTCAGATTGCCAATTTAGAATGACCAATTAACCTAACCCTGTGAATGTCTTTGGATTGTCCGAGTCCTGCATGACACTGGCAGAACATGCAAACTCCACACAGAAAGGCACCATCCTAGTTTCAAACCTAGGACCTTCTTGCTGGGCTAACCACCACACCACCATGCTCATATTCTAGTTTCATACAAAATGCAAAACCAACATTCTGAACACTTCATCTTCTACTGCAAAACCCCTCCTCACTATAAAAGGTAATGGAAAATGCTCTGGTTGGGTTGCTGTCAAATAAGCTCAGAGCACCAGTTCAATACTTTGACAAAAATAGGCCCGGTTACATTATTAGTTTACTGGGTATTGACTCTCCTTTTAAAACTGATTGCATCTAATTTTCTTTGATTTAAATGATCACAGGAGACGTTAACTGGTTGGCAGTACTGTAGAATGTGTCATAATTGGTTGTTCTGGCGAGGACTTTCTCCATTAATTAGCCAGTTGGTTAGCCAGCAGCAGAGCAGTATTAGTGTTGTGTTGGCTTATTCAAATGCTGTTTTTTTTTTTTTTTTACACCCCTCTGATGAGATGCAGCCCATTTCCACTGAAACAATAACAGCAATCTGATTTGGGACAAATGATGTCTTTGTCTATTGTCTACTGGAACAACAAAAACCATTGGCACGCAAAACACTTTTGTCTCAAGAGCCCCGCCTAGCCCTATTTACACATGCATGCTTACAAACCCAAGAGTGCACTTAGGGATGGGTTGATGTTTATTCTCAGTTCTGCAGAGGAATGTATTTTTAGAAGTGCACAGAAAGGAAACAAGAAATACTGAAGACAGCTTAAGAAGACCAATAACATTAGCTGTTTAATATAAGAGAAGAACTGATTTATTTATTAGATATTCAAAGCTCTTCTGATGTATGCTATAAAATTTGTGGTGAACTATCAGAGACATGCCTGTCAAGCTGTTTGACAACCAGCTTATCATACAGGGAACTCTATTTAACAAGACACATGTTTGGGCCAGTTTTGCTGTGAGATACAGTTTAAAGAAACCACTTGACATTAGGCTTTGCCTCAGTGTGGGGACTCTGATACTGAGCATAATCCCCATCACAACCAGTGCTAGGGCCTCACCTAAATCAGATCCATAAGTAATTGTTAACTTGGTAACTATTATAAAGGGGTTACTACATAAAATATTCCATTCCTTTTTGGCACATCTCAGTCAAAAAGGGTCAGCAAAACTTCTGAGGTAAACTTGAGTGCAACACCTTGAAGCTTTAGATTGTTTCCAACTTAGCAGCTGTGTCTAGATCTTGACATTTATTTGGCAGTATTCTCTCAAGTTCTGAAATTTTATCTTATCATCTCATCATCACATTTTATCTTATCATCTCTTGTCTGCTGGCTAAATGTATGAAGATTTTTGTACACAGTCTGAGACTGGCATGACCAAATAACAATCGCTTTCAGTGAAAATGCTGTTAACATCTAAATGTCTGATTAAACCACTACAGTCTATCAAATACTCTTTTGCTTTATTGCCTCTTACCTGTTTCTCTATACAAATAAACTGATGCCAATGCCAAAGTCAATCCCCCTTAACCTCTGTGCCCATTTGCTTCTGTTTATATCGATGGGATACTGTTGTGTTCCTCCCTTAGCGCCCACATAAGCCTTTCTGGATCACTAAGTGCTGCTAACGGATAAATCTAGACATCTAATACTTGTAATGAAGGTTAACTGCAATGTAACTGAGACTGGGTGTGCACTTGTTGCGCTGAGACTGTTAAGCTCCCAGTAATTCACTGATGTGCTTATTGGGTTGGGTCAGTCAGGGAGGATGGGTAATTTTGATTTCTGACACGCCAACATGTTGTCACCACCCAGAGAGAAGGAGATATGATGGCAGAAGCAGTGCGATGACACTGATAAATTAAAGACAACTGAGATTTCAGTTAGTTTTCATGTCAGCTGGGAATTTTATGTCTAAATAGATGTAAATTATGTGGGGTGTCTGTTACAAAAAGTGCACTTACTTTCTTATGACTTACTGTCATTATTAGTGTTTCTCATACAGAAAAAAAAAATAATGTTGGTGTCAACCTTGTAAAATCAAAATTATTAAATCTGTCAGCTAATAATTATAATAATTAACATTCATAGAAAAGGGTTGTTATATAAAATACATAAAACTTTTAATCTGGAATTCTGATTAAAACATTTTTTAAAAGGCATAACTACAGTCAAAGGTCAAAGGTTGAAGGATGTGGAAGTTCTGAATAGCGTAGGTTGGAAGTATTAACCCTTGCACGGTATTATTGACACCAGTATGTATTTAAGAGAAGTTATTTTTAAAAAACATTAAAAAGTGCACTGTAGGTCTCTGGTTAACAGCTTGTGTCTTGAGCAGGATTTCACCGGTTGGGTCCAAGCCGGGAAGCCTTGTATTCCAGTTCAGCTGTCCCTCTTGAGGTCAACATCCAAAGAAAAACATGGCTCCTCTTTGCTCTCTTTGGAGATTTGACATTCTGCACTAACCTGCTGTTGTGGTGCTTGTAAAGTCAGCTGCCTTCTCTAACTAAACCTTTGAATCTTCAGCAGGCCTTTGCATTACCACAGTTGGAAGTTCTGTTGGTAAATCATTAAGATGAGCGCTACGAGCAGGCCTCTGTCTCTGAAAAGAGCACCTCTCTCACCAGTCGAGGATTCAGTTTTTATTTTATGTGTGTAGCAGCATTATAAATGCACTGGCAAAAAAAACTGTAAATAAATAAAAAATAAAGCATTTTTGAAAGCAAATTATAGGTGCTTTTCGGTCAAGACGGAAATCTTGACTGAATGATTATTATATACAATATACAAACCCAGAGAACATTTAAGCACATACGCCTGAATTTAATGGAGGCTAAACTTGTTATTTTCTATTTCTCTTTCCCCTTCTCTCTCTCTGTTTTCGTCTCTCACAGTACCCGAACCATCCAGTGCTGGTAAACCATTAGGGAAACATCCTGAAGTTGACAGCCCACAAGACAACCCCTCTAAGCCCCCCTTAGTGAAGGTGATAGGGGGTTCTTCACCTGCCAGCTGGACACAGTGCTGCAGCCTTGTACTGCTTTTTGCTGGACTTTGCCTGCAGTGGATCCTGTTCTGATGCCAGCACAGGCTGCGGCTCAACCTTCACCTCTGTCCCTTTAGGAACCTACACGCACAGAAAAACTCATATACATATCACAGATGTAATCCTTACTGCTATCCTCAACCTACATAGATACAAAGGAGAACAGGGCAGATGCAGACTGGTGTCCTGCAGCATCACAAACGTGGGTGTGTGGACAAGCTGATATTATGCACGCTTATCTATGAGGCTACGAGGCTGGACGTGTGTATGCAAACACGCACGTCCTTGTTTCACTTACACAAACACACCTTTGTGATCCAAAATGAAACGCCATCATTCTGAATTTTACTTACAAACGCTTTGTTCTTTTTCTGCTGCTGGTGTTTACTTACCCTTTGATGCTAAAAAACCTCATCACAGCACTGCGTCTCATTTGAAAACTCAACTCATTTCTATTTGGGGATTAAGGAATGCATTGACTGCTAGATCAATCCCAGGTATTTGGCCTCATACAGCAGATTTGATATTCTCTAATGACTGCGTGCCTTGGCAGGGATAAGAATGTAACAAGTACACAGGTACAGCACAGGCACACATGCATGGCTGAATTGTGCAGATAAACTAGGTGTGTATAGTATGTAAGTGTACATAGGTGGACAGATTTGCTAGAGTTTATGAGGTTCTGATTGAAAAAAAAAAAAAAGCTCTTAACTGACTGAGCTGAATAGAGTTTTCTCATTTTTTCTTTTTTTTCTTTTTTTTTGAGTTAGCTGTGAATGGGCTGTGCTTGTCGCTCAGTACAAAATAAGAAAGGGTGCAAAAAATGTAAAGAAATGCATTATCAAGAATAATGCAGAAATATGCATAATTTTCCTCCTTAAACCCATGACATAAATGGACGGTTTTGGACATTTGAACAAAGTCTGTACATTGTCAATTTTGATCATGTCTATTGTGCATCCATGTTTGTGTGTTTACTCATTGAATTACACTTTAATGCATGTATAACCTACAGAGCTATCAAAGTCTTTCCCACCATTTTTCACTGATGACATGACATCAGGGTTTGCCTTTCTATAACCCTAATTTCAGAAATTTGGGACAATTTGTTAAATACAACTGAAAACAGAATGATTTGCTAATCTCATTATTTGATTCTTATTTGATTGATCCCTTATTTGATTCACCATAGAACCCAGAAAACTGAGTAAATGTGCCATTCTAAGTAAATGGTACATTTACTTTTCTTTGATGGCAGCAAGATGTCTCAAAAAAGTTGGGACAGGGTCCTGTTTACCACTGTGTGGCAATCACCAGTCCGTAAAAGTCTAGGAACTGAGAAGGCTGGTTGCAGGACACCAAATGTGCAAGCCACCAGTTCCATAGCTACTAATGGACCACCATACTATCATAAATACAGACCTTTGAACTCAGTGCTGATAACAAATCAACACTTTTCCTCTTGAGTCCAAAGGACATGGCATCCATAGCTCCTAAAAAAGACTTTTCAATTTTGATTTGTCTGACCAGAACAGTTTTCCATTTTGCCCATTTTAAATAAGATTAGGCCCCGAAAAAAGGAGTGTCGTTTCTGGATCACTTCTTTTTGGCTTGATGGAGCTTTAACCTGTATTTGTGGATGGCGCAGTGAACTCTGTCCACAGACAGTGATTTCTGGAAGTTTTCGTGAACCCATGCTGTTATTTTTATAACAGAATCAATTCCATTTTTAATGCAGTGCTGCCTGATGGCCTGAGGAGCACAGGCATCCAATAGTGATTTTTTTGGCCTTCTCCCTTGCGCACAGAGATTTCTCCAGATTCACTCAATCTTTTGATGATATTACGTACTGCTGATGGTGAGACATTTAAAGTCCTTACAACTTTATGGTGAAATAGTGAAACTCTGCCCCACATGATGCTCTTTGTACACCCAGTTATGTTACTGACCTTATGCCAATTAACCTAATTAGCTGCAACATTTTCCTTCAGCTATTTTTTTAGTAGCAATTACTTGTCTAGCCTTTTGTGTCCCAAGATTTTTGACAAATGTTGCTTGCCGTCAAATTGAAACTGACCTAATGTTTTTCATGAAAAATCTGTGTTCTACTGGAAACAAAATATATGTTTATAAGATATGATGATTTACAAAAATCCAGTGATTTTCATAAATCATAGGATGCTGTTTTTATTTACATTCAACACAGTGTCACAACTTTTTTTGGAATTGGGGTTGTAAATAGTTTTGAATTTTAAAACAGGAGCAAATATGACTGCTTTAATTCTAATTTAGCAAAATCATTTTTTCTACAAAGCTGTGGGCAACTTTTGTTTGATTAATTACAGCGGTAGCCTTTCTGTAAGCCCATCTTCTTTTGCTTTTATCATTTATTTAAAAATATATATATACATACAAAAGCAAAAACAAACCTAGAGTCTCAAACTAATGATTTTATCTGTTTCCAATGATCATGCATGACAAGACAGAAAAAGAAAAATGTATCAAAAAAAACCCAAACAAAAAACCTCAGAACTGAGTAAAGTGGCTTTCTCCTTATACATCTTTTCCTTCTTGTGTAGATTGGTTGTATCCACTGGTACTAGCTCAGTAGATTACCTGTAAATGAGGATGATGAATGGTCCCTGTTAAGAAGATGCAGTATAAATGCTGACTACGCCATATGTAAAAGCTACACAGACACAGTGTCTACACTCAATGGGTCTATATTGTGCTGGCATACCATACGTACAATAAAAGTATTGTAGTTAATGGAGAGTCAAGATGACCACAGCTATGTGGGTTTCAACAGTTCAAATGTTTCACATTTTGGGTCAGGTAATCATATTTGGTTGTTTTCCTTCTTGAATGTTCTGTTCCAGGCCAATGTTCTTTGCACTCACTGGTTCCTTACAGTCATATACCCTCGCATGTGTATAAATGTACATATTTTGCATCACGTGTCATTTGTTTTGTGTCTCATTTTGTCTCTTTTGTATGGGAATGATATAGTGTTGTTGAGCTCTATTAAAAGTGCTCTGCTCTTTCATTTGCTTCTCTAGCCTGTCCTTAAAGAATACCAGTCACGAACAAAGCAGATCTTCCTACTAGAGTCTATACACACATTACACATCCACACAGGTGTCTTTATTTAATACTCTTGGGTCATTTCCTCGACTTTCCTGTTGTTGGTCCTATGCACTTTTCAGCATACCTACATCCATCTTCAGCCCAATTTGCGTTATAAATACAAAGACCAGTGTGCATTGGCAGGCACTTTATTATTTTATATTGCCACGACTTCTGTTGCCCTGGTTCCTCAAAAACGAATTTTACACTTTGAGGTGGTTACAATACTTTAGATACTTTCTGAACCTGTAAAAGGTCTAAGTTGATGTAGTTTTTTTCCCAGTGGTTTGACTCATATCATCTAGCTATTATCTCTGTGCACCAGCTAGAGCCAGGAGAGCTTAGCTTTTAGGATAAAGAGTGTGTTCATGCTTGCAGCTGGTCAGCAGTGACAAGGATTGAATTATGAGGGCATGGGCAGGGCAAGCTGTCTCAGTCTGACCTTCTCTATTTGCATCTAGGAAGCCTTTCGCTAAACATATCAGTCTGTGTTTGTGCCAGGAATAGAGGCAAAGGCAGTGTGCAGAAGACATGAATAAGTTTGGCACCGTCAGTCATGATGACAGGGAGGACGTCAGCTCTCTGCACTCATGTGGGACTGACCTGTTGGCCACTCCTGAGGGGGAACTTTGCCTACTCGTCGAGTTTAATTACCCTTAATTTGTCTCTGTAGTCTTGATATCTTTTTTGGTCAAACAGAAAGCACGCACAAGGGGTGCAAATGCACACATTTTTTTTGTGTTATGACGCTGACAGTACCGTAATCGCCAATGAGATAGCGTGAGGCTATGGTTTAAATCAGCTGTATGTCAGGCTGAGGCTGTTTTGGGAGTTATTTTAGCATCACTGCATGTAGCCAGAATAATTACATAGTGTCAGAAGGATTTAGAATTGATGGTATAACTGGTCTCCAGTGTAACAATGATCTTTAGTTATTTAAAAAAAATGCAAAATGGTAATGCATCAGGTGACAGCAGTGCTTCAAGCCTTACCGCACCTCCCACTGTTTTAGCCATCAGCCCAGGAACATATAACTAATAGCGCTTTCCTTACTAAAGCGCATACAATGTGCACAAAATCATCTGTCTCACACACACGCACGCACACACCAATGATCTCATTCACACACCCTGTCTCGCAAATGCACACTTCCAACTGCACGCACGCTGTATTTGATCCTTGGAGTCTATTTCATGCTTGTTGCTATAAAACTGAGTGTCTGCTTGGCTGCAGAGGAGAGAGAGGAGAGTGCCCAGTCTGTGCATAGCGTGCCTTCTCTTTGCCCAAGCTGTAATTGGATGGATTGTTCCTGCCTGACAAAACCCAAGCCTGCCATCGGATGAACAAAAAGGCACGGAAGACAATAAAATATGAACAATAATCGAAGTCTGAAACTAAAGTTAGTACAGAAACTAGAGTTAGTACAATAATTGCTTGGAACTTTTATTTCACTCCTTTTATTCGTTAAGCAGTTTTGATAAAGATTATAGATGATTCATTGGGTATTTACGCACGTTGAAAGAAACAGTGTGGTCACTGAGTGTAACTGAGAGTTCAGGGCAGGGGACCTGAGGTCACAGCTGCTCAGCTGTCTGTCTGGCGGGGCTATTTTAAACTATAGCACACATCAGCGCTTCTGTCTGACTGGCTTCGCCAGAACACACTTAAACATCCTTGCACACACACACGCTCTGCACACACAAGCATGCAGAAGTCTTTACTGCATAGTAAAGAGTAGATCTAACACTAGTTCACACAATCAGAGATGAACAGTTACGTCACAGACTGCGAACTGAAATTTAAGATTCGTACCTGCCTTTTTCCTCAGATGTTCTCTGAAGTCAAGCTGATTGTGCAACACTAGGGTGGCAGTGACAGTACCCCCAACCACCACCCCCAGATTGTCTTACCTTTTCAGCAAGGGGATTACAGTGATGAGCAAAGGAAGAAGGAAAGCGCTGGAAATAGCTTTTCAAAAATGGGCAGTTGGGTGAGGCAGAGGAGAAACGAAGGAGGGCCTGCGGCCGCCGTTAACCACAGTTCTCCTTCTTGACTTTCACTCGTCAATGTATCAATTTCGCTCTCTTCAGAGGTTTGTCAGTGCTTACAACAAAGTAACACATGCCATCGCTGCAGGATGCCGATCTTTCACCCTGCTCCGCAGGCCAATTAGCATTATGATGAGTGAGTTTTTGAGCTGACTAATTGAGTCCAATTAAATCATTTTCAACACAACAGAGCATCAAGAAGAGCCTCGGACATGCTGACAGGGATCAAATCTGCAATAGGATATAATGGATTTTTTTTGTGTTGTTTTTGTCTCCAAACCACTGATTGGCCTCACTTGTCAGTTGTGTTTCACATCATGTACTGTTCTGCTGGCAGTGGGCAAGAAGACAGCATTAAATTGTATATTTTTCTTGACACTGAGCATGACGATGTTGTCATTTTGTGTCCAGTAGTGGGGAAAATACTATTGTTATTGTTATTTCTGAAACATAAAACACAATAAAAGCCAGCACGCATCTACAAAGCTTTTGTGCATGTCAAGAGCTGTAAAAGTTTTCAACATTGTACTTATCAGATCACTCCCTCTGCTCAGCCACTCTGTGTATGAAGAGCATCAAATATGAACAGGCATTTAGCTTTGCAATAATTTCCTATCCCATAAGAATCCCAAATTATTCTCTCCGTTATGAAAGAAAAATAGAGACAGGCTTGAATCACCACACTTGCAGTGGACAGCTCGCTGGAAGTTCTTTTTAAACACTCACTAATAAGACCCACAGGGGAAGACATTTTTCAGACCTTGCTCCCTGTCACACTTTTTCAGTATCATACAAGGAAAGATAGGAAGAGGTAATCTGTGGCAAAAGAAAGAACTGTGACTAGAGCAAGAGCTGTTGAATCTCATTGCAGCTGGTGTTACAACATTAACAAAGGCAACAAACAAGCGCAACAAACTGAGCATGCTCTGAAAGCATTATGCATTATCATTTGCTGACTTTTTATGCGAATTATAATCCAAGTTCTGGGCTTGAGTAAACAAATGCTGTTACTACCATGGCATCTTAGTTTAAACCAGTCTTAAAATACTTTACTATCTGCAAATGTTTCCACTTTGTGGTTGCATTTTATTGGTTTTGCTTTGAAATAAACTTGTCCTTAAGAATTTTGCTGAATTTTGTTACTTAATTAAGCATAATGCAAAATGTTTAATTGAATGGAATCTGGTCAAATGAAAGGCAATTGACTGGTTTACAGCTAGTTTACACTTAGCCCATTTTCCTTAACAATTAATTATTGGAATAAATAAACGTTTGATTTTATTTTCAGTTGGATTTTACTTAATGATGGTGAATTTATAAATGAAATAAATAATATTAAAATAAAAGAATGGCTGTTTTAATTTTTTTGTTAATTTTACTCACAATTTAGAGCAGTAGTGCTAGATATAATATTACCATTTTAGCAAGCTAACAAAACAAAAGCTGTAGCCTAATTTTAAGGTTGCTTATTCTCTACTCTAACGAGTAGTTTCAGATCAGTGTTTTTAAGCTGACGTGTAAGGTGAGGGCATGATTAGAATGCAGTGTGCCTTAGCAAGGCGGTGGAGAGAGGCTTGAACATTTGTCAACAGGAAAGTCTGGCCGTTAGCAAAACAGAATAACTTTGCCTCCATGTGACAATGGCCAGCTAGAGAAATGTGGCTCCACCAGCATCAGA
>VUQG01002818.1:15388-37255 GCA_015106755.1 Etia nguti
GTCACCATTGGTGTGCAATGTAAGATTGAGGAGTTTAAGAAGCAGCTGTGCATGTTAGTATGTGTGTACAAAAGGATGTCTGCCACACATACACAAGACTGGCCTACATCTTATGGTGAATTCTCTGTAAGGCGTCCTCTGTTTGGCATGCTACAGGCAGCCAGCTTGCTCATGTCCTGGAGATGGATGAGCACCAGTGTGAATGTTCCATTGCTCCCTTGGGTGCCATTCCACCTTTCCAATTCACTATCCCCATCTTTCTGTCTCTGGCAGGGTGGAGGTAAAAATTGTAGGTGACTATTGTATCAGTTTGTTTGGATTTTCCTCATTCATTTGTCTTCTGTATATCTAACATCGGCGTGTCGTATTATGGTAGAATAGATGTTACGCTTCGTGTGTGCAGGTTAATTTACTTATATGGTGGGTCACATGTGTGTGAACCAGGACAGGAGCACCATTGATTGGATCTGATTACAGATTCAGAGGTATCTGTTGCTATGTGACTCTTCAGGAGATGTGAGATGGGAAATCAATGTTGTAGAGCCACTAGGGCTTCACCTTCATACTTATAACATATCCTCTCTTCGCTTCTTCATACCAGATGGAGTTTGGCTTGCATAATTTTCAGGTTGACTTGAGATCCCATGGAACAAAGGAGAGAGAGATAGCAATTATCGTGCAATTTCAAGTATTTTGTTGGACTGATTGTGAGCAATACTTTCTGTTACTATGGACTTTCTGAAGATTTTCTTCTTTTTTTCAGCCACTCACTGATCTATGAATCATTCAAGCATAAAAAAACTTGATCAACCAGTGTTTTAGCAAACAACTTAAAACACATAAATTTATCACGTTTCTTTAGTTGAATCCCAAAAAAAATTAAAAAAATGCCAACGATAACACATGAAATGATATTTTGACACCAACAAGGTGATTCCCAAAGAACTTTTAGCTGGAAAAATGGTTCAAACCGAGGTAACTGGACAAGTGGAGGCCAAAAAAAGACCTAAAACAATACAGCAGATGGACAGTATCTTAAAATCTTGTCTTTAAGAAAAAAGAAAAATCCAGCAAAGACCTGAGACAGGACCTGAGAAATACATCTGGCCCTTTAGCTGTTCCATCTACTGTTTACCTAAGCCTCATCAGAAATGGAGAGGTGGTTGTCAAGTGACAAATAAGGAAGAAAAACAGGTAGATTTTAATCCACCAAACTGACGTCATTTTTCAGCACGACAATGACCCTCAAACACACTGCCAGTGCAATGTAACACACTATCAGTCATGGATTGGTCTCCCCAGAGCTCAGACCTAACATTATTCAAGCAGTGTGGAATTATCTTGACAGAGAAACAAAAGGCAGTCAACATCCAACAAAGAACTTTGAATGTCCTTCAGAGAAGCCTGGAGAACTATTCCTAAAGAATACTTAAGGAAATGACAAGGAAGCTTGTCTAAGAGAGCTCAGGATACATTGAAGAACAAAGGTGGTCACACCAAATATTTATCTCACATTTGTGACCTGAAAATGTAAACTAAAAGTGTAACAACATTTTTCTCTAAAATCTAAAAGGAAATCAAGAAAAACTGTGTTCTCCAACTTTAGTGAAAGAATAGCTGATTTCTTCACTGATTACCTGTTGAAAAAGTTTGAACTTAAACTGTATGTTTTTACTTAGTTGAGTTTTGATGTCCCAATTTGAGAAAACAGCACTGGGTATACACCAGCTCTAGTCTATACATAACTACTAAGATGGAAGAAGTTTGCCAAAACCTCCTACTAATCAAACTATTAGTGAGTTTACTTGATGTGTTACTCTCCTTGTCTCTCCTTGCTGCTGCAAATGATGAAAAACTCATCAGCGGTGACGCACCCAGCATTTTTCCACTTCTGGAGTGTATACACACATCAATACAGCTTCATTTAAAATCCAACAAAAGAAAGACTGTTTCTCAGTTGACAGATTTACAGACTAGATTTGTTTTAGAGTCCGGTTTACAAAGCCATAAGAGGGGAACGCTAAGTGAACAATCCATCTAAATGGCCATTCCCCATTAGCAGCTTCACTCTGATCAGTGTGGGCGAGAGAAAAGGTTTAAGACAAACCACTACCAAAACTGGGGTGCTCTCAAAAGCGTTTTGTTTAAAACAGAGAGAGTATTGACAATTTATATTTGAATTAAGAAAAAGCACTTAATGTCTGTTAGTGTACATGTGTCTGTTCATCAGACCCAGGCAACGCTTTATGCATCCCACTTTTCATGCATTCTATCTTGTTAAAAACAAATTGGGGAAATGAAGGCAAAGCCATGTGATAAAATGCCTTCATTACAGGGGAGGCCTGAGGAATGTTGAAGGAATGTCAGGATAGAAGTTGTTCTAGTGGGAAATTAATGTAGGACTTCTCATAGGGGGGCTGAGAACCACAGAGATGTGGCCTCCCACAGTTTCCGAGGCCACAGAGGGAGATGCTGCCAATCTGAACAAAGATCTGTAGCTGGACCGACTAAAAAGAGATGTGTGCTTAGCTGACTCTGAGCCTTTTGCATGTATCAAAATTGAGAGAAGTTTTGGAGCCAGAATCACTGTTTCAACTTCTGTTATGATATCAAGGTCACTGTAAAAAAAAAAAAAAAAAATGCTCCCAGGAAAATGTTAACCACCGAACTTGCTATTTTGTTTCCTAATACTGCGTTTGGTTGAAATTAACACAAAAAAGAAAAATGCTTGAAAAATGCATATTCGCTTTCAATTTGAAGCCACTATGTTAGTTTGGGACAGAAGCAACATAAGATTGGAAAATCTGTGTCATGCTTTTTAGCTTTACACAACATAGAATAGCCTAAATTAGATACATGAAAGGGATGGGAACCAAAAGGACCAGATAGACTTTTACCAACACACTGGTTAAAAGTATATATCATTACTTGTGTGAGAGTTATTCATAAGAGGTTATCATAAATTTCAGATTTTGGCATCTCTTCACATGAGCTTATGAGTTTTCACAGCAAGAGACAGATGAGAGGAGCAGTTAATTCATTCCAAAAGACATATAAGAAATAGAAAAGGAGAACTGATCGTCTAAAAATAGTGTGCAGGTAATTGAATGAAGTTGGAAGAATGAGGTTACACCACTGCCACATGGGTACAGTCTGTCATTGTGTATGCATTAGAGAGGCTTGCTACGTTGCAGCCCTTTTGTTTGTATGTTTGTTTTTTGAATAAAGTCACATATCACTGCAAAATGTACTGTCAACAAAAAACAAAATCAAAAATGTGTTCAGTGATCATTATTGAAAGGTATTGAAAGTGGTTTTTCAATTAGACTTCATGGACGCCGCTCTGTCCTGTGGTAATTTCTGGGAAAGCATTTTGTAGGGTGTACCTAAGATTTTCTCCATGCATGGAAAAGACTGGAATGTGCTCAGATTACTGAGCAGCAACAGTGCCAGGATGCCCACAGAGACATACAAAAGCACAACGCAACACACCACGGGGGACATTTCTCATCCACGACAGTGCCTGCTTGTGAGATCAACCCGAAGAATCAAAGGACCATTTGCCATTTTCACTTAATTACAATTATTTTTTCCCCACTCCTGTTCACTGAAAGTCTATTTCTTCTATTTCCTGCACTTTATCCTTTCCATTCTGAATGCAAATCCCTCCCTGCCGCTTTCTCCCCTCAGCTCACTTCTCTGTCATTTTCCCTAAGTCATCCATCATCATATTCTCTCCCCTCCTTATCTTGCCTCATAAGCTCACCCACCCCCCTTCACAGTTTCCTTCACTATTTCTCATTTTTCGCTACAATATAATCTGTCTACCCTTTCCACTAACCATCAACATTCTCCTTTTTCTGTCATCATCTGTCTTTGGCAACTGTGGAGGGCTTCGTGTTTGGAGATGGGCAAATCTAGGTTTTTCTGGAGGCTGCGTGTGCACAGACAGATGCTGGGTAAATGTTATCAAGGGGACAATAAAGTATATCAAAATGGCAACGCAAAATGTCTAGCAGGAAGAAAAAACAGGCTTTGTAACAACTCAAACTTTTGTTTTTTAAAGTGTTTGAATGTGTAAGGATGTAGGTATGATCGTTTGGACTAGCCACACTCGTACAAGGAAGGAAAAAAATGGCAGAGAGAAAATGTAAATGAAACTGACTGATGCAAAGAGGCAATGACTGAGAAACCAGAAAGGAGGGAGACAGATCAAGTGAGTGATGCGTACACACTTGAGCACTCCAGAGAATGTGCTGAATTCTGGCTAATGGTTGACATAAAAACCCAGAGAGGATGCAGAATCGATGCTATCTGCAAGAGCCTGGGATGAGACTGGTTTCTAGGGAGAGGACACAATGATCTCTCTCTAAAGGCCGATTACATCTGTTGAAACAGCACACTTATATTTACATAAAAACCATGCTGAGGCCTGGCCGGGAGCCCTGTACACTGACCGCTGCTGCAGCTCCTTCACTACATCACATTTTGTCAGGGGTGTGTGTTTGCGTCTGTCTGTGTGCGCCTTTTATCAGATCTGGCTTTAACCTGCTCTTTGTGTCTTTAATGTCTTCATAAAACTCTATTAGAGGGTGCGATGAGAGCGCCGGTAACATATGTAAGCTGACTTTCAGCAGAAGGACGATATTGCCTATTCGTGTATATACTTGAAAATATATGGAAATTGCATGCTGTAGAAGTGCAATATAACTATGGACACAGTCAGTAATATAATCATGCCATAAGAAATGAATAGGCAATACATAATAAGAGATTTTGCCACTGTTCGCCTCTTGCATCAGCGCCTGCTTTTTCTGTCTCTCAAGCAATGTTTTAACCCCTTTGAGAACCGAATGTGCTCACACTGTTGAAATCTAGATGTGGTTTCAAGAACAACTTTCCACTCCTTTAGTTTTCATTTTCAGAAGGTGCCACGCAATGTCAATGGGGAATTTCCCAGAAAACCTGACATTAACATGCGCAGGTTTCACAATTATTTTTCTTATACAAACAATGAAACAAAATTGGAAAACACTGAGGCCTTGCATTTGACAGCAATGAATTTTAGCACGTGCATTTCAGTTCAGTTATTAAGAGGCAGAAAGTAGAACCTTGTACAGTAATCTAAAGGCTGCTGTGGGGAAATAAAAGTACAATTTAAGTTTATTCCAAAACATTTTATATAAAATTCCTTTCCTAAATATTAATATTTATACAAGGCAAAGCCATTTTCTTTAATTACTACAAATGAGTCAGTTTCAAAGTGATTTATGACCCAGTGTTTCCCTTCAAATTACAGTTCTGTTTATTGATCTTTTGTTAGGCAACGCAGTGGGAGAATGACTTGTTAAAGCCCCAGAGGTGAGCCTAATAATGCTTAGTATCACATTTCAACATGGCTATCCCTAACGAAAAACAAACTGGTCCAACTGTAAATCTGTTGCAATGACAAAGTCAAAGGAGGAGAGGAAGTACTGACAACAGTGGCTCTGATAAGATAACCCTTGAGTTGGGGGTCAGGGTTACTGTTACTGCAACTGGGTGGACAAAGAATGGAATAGTGGAGTCCCCCTGAACTCCGTAATGGATCAACGGTCTTAAAAATACAAACTACTGTGATTTCTTCATACTTTTATATACTGCGGTAACCTTTTAAATGGGCAATTTACTGATAACTATTAACAGTTTATTATACAGTATATGAACAAAAGTACTACAGGAGCTGCTTGCAGTGGAAATCCACACCATGCAGCTCCTGGTACTCAGTGTTTGTGCTGATGTTAAAGTGAAATGAGGCTTGGAACTATGCAGTTACTGAGCCAGAAGAGCGTTGGCAACGTTTATGCACTACACGCTTCAGCAGCTGGCAGCCCCCCTTTGTAACTTTATGTGGTCTGAAATTTTGTGGCTGAGTTGATGTGGTTCCTAAATCCTTCCCGTTGCACTTACAGCTGATGGTGGAATGTCTAGAAAGGAAGAAACTTCCCAAACTGTCTTGTTGCCACAATGGATGCCACAATCCTATTAACACACCGTGCTTGAATTCGGTAAGCTTCTTAGGCTGACTCATTCTTGCACATGTGCTTGCTAAGACAGACTGCACGGCTAGGTGCTTGGCTTTATAATCATGTGACAACAGGACCAAAAACACCTGAATTCAAAGATTAAGATGTTTGGCCGAATACTTTTGCCCGTATAGTTTATTTATGCTATGCTATGTCTTTTACACGAAAAGACATTTAATTTGCTGCAATTTTTTTAGAAGGAAAGCGTAAAGATTTCCCTTTAAAACTATCCAGTTCTGAACCAAGCGCGAGCGTTTTTGCTTGGAAGATGTAGTCTAACATCTATAGTATTTCTGTAGAGACGCAATTGTAATTTTCACTATAAACCCTCTTTGCGCCCTGAAAATGCTCACCACATAATTACTGCACAAGTAGGCTAAAATGAGTGGCCTCTCACCCCATGCTCTCTTCTTTCTTTGCTACCATTCTGCCTCCCCTCATCTGCTCTCCCCAGTCTCCTCAACTTCCCCCAGCATCCTGCTCTTCATTAGGAGGCCTTTCATGGTCAGAGCCAATAAAACTTCAATGAGAGGCAGCCTGAAGAAAACATGGCTGTTCTTTGGCTTTACTGAGCATTAATTACATAATCTCGATGCCAGACAGTAGAGGGCCAATCAGTTCTCCGACAGCTCTGCCGACCTATGGCCACATGTGGGTCCCAGTCAGACACATAAACTCACATTACACACACCAACCGCCTTTGACACAGACACATATACACATAAAGGTCATGCATACACAAACCCATATATAATACTGGCTGACATATTATTGCTGACACACTTTGAGCCCACCAGACTTATTAACCTCTGGCCACATGTGCTTAGCGCTGCCTGCTTTTTCCCTTGGAGCAACAAGAAAAGTGAAGCAACATTATTACACGTAATTAGCGAGTGGGTTCGGTCTGCTGTGTGGCACAGAGCTGCACATTCCTGAACTTCTAGCAGACTAACTGCAATAGTGATTTTCCCCAAAAAATACCCACACATGAGCACGCTGCAAAAATGAGGAAGACACTTGACATTGCAAAGCGAAGGTGTAATTCATGCCCACTCACTTTAGAGCTGCAATAATGGGCAGCGAGCGTAGCCATTTGTCAGTTGGTGATATGTGAGATTCTGTCCTTTTTGTTTGGACTCATCCAGTGATGAGGAACAGACTAATTATAGAGTCACATTTCCTAATGGATTCATAAACATAGTCAGTCTACATAAATAGAATGATTTAGAGGCAGGAAATGACTGTGCATGCCATGTGGCTCTCTCCCGTTCTCTCTCTCGCTGCCTTTCAGTTCTGTTTTTCTATCTGTCAGACGATGCCCACTTACTGCACGGACTGCACGGGAGTTTTTTTTTTTTTTTCCATGTGTCGGTGAGATGATTTGCAGAGGCATCTTCTTGTGCAAACAAGCCTTTAAAAAGCATCTCCCACGGGAGTGACACCATTAAACACTGTCTGATTCAGTTTCACGCACTGAAATGACTAATGGGATATTATTTTAAGTAAGGAAACTGCATATGTCTCTTAATTTATGTGACACAATGTAAATCCAGACATCCATATCCTTGACTCAGGTGAAGGCTTCTTGAAAAAGTTGTGTATTGCATTAAAACACCTCACAATCTTTGTGTGTGTGTGTGTGTGTGCGTGGTTATTAGGTGTGGTGTGAGGCTTGCACTCTTCTAACAGCCCTTTCTATTTCTGGCCCTCTGAAGGAAGGAAGGAAGGAAGGAAGGAAAGAAGGAAGGAAGGAAGGAAGGAAGAGATTGCCTGCATGAATAAACTAAAAATGAATAAACTAAAAATGTAGATTATTTTTTCAACTTCTTTTTGTTCTTTTGACATCTATGCTACAACAAACCAATAGGGCGTGAAGGGTCATTACTTGACATACAATAAAAGCGTTTCTGATGCCCAAAAGGTCACATGAGGCCTAAAAGCAATTTAAAAACATTCCTGGGCTTGTTCATGGATATTGACACGTACAGAAAATGAAGTTAACGAAGGCATTCAGCGGGTGACAGGTAAGCCGGGAACCGCATCAAGGCAGGTAATGACTTGCTGGCGGAGTAATTGCACCTTGAGGAGTGATGTACACAGATGCTCTGCAGACTGGAGGAGACGCTTCTCGGGGCTGACCTGTATTGTGGGTGGGCACCTGGGCTCAAGGGCGGGCCCACAATTCATCTGTGACACCCGGTCGGTGGCTAACAAGCTGTCAGAGGCGTAGAGGACGTTCTTTAACTCAGATCCAGACTACCGGGATGCCTCGGAGGCTTCACAAAGCTGAACAAACCTGTTAGACTGTAAGTTTACTCTGAAACATGTCTAAAAATAACTAATAGATACAACAGAATGAAACGAAAATTGGAAGAGTATCATGAAACCTATGCGCTCCCCCTTCTCTTTCTCTCTCTCTCTCTCTCCCTCGCTCTCTCCCCCTTTCTCCCTCTCTCTCCGCCTCCTTCTCATTCCACAGAGTGGCAGCGCTGGCACAGCATCGTCCAGAAATCCCTTAGCTGCGGTATTTGTCTCTGTACATCTCTTTACACAGCTCGTCACCGGTAGGTATGAATCAACACAACATAGCTGAGCGGCTTTTAACCAGCACGGTGCAATTATGACTATTTTTTTCTTTTGTTTCTTTGTTTTTAAAAGCTGCTAACGCGTAACCTGGTTTTTTAATCTTTCGCTTCTCTCCGAGCAGGTAAGCCAAAAAAGAAAAGAAAAATCTAAAAAAAAAAGAAAAAAGAAAAGACAAGAAAATCATTGGATATACGAGAAAAGAGACCCGCGCTCATTTTGGCAATCTGCGTGAGAAGATTAATTCTGGGGGGGGGGGAAAGAAAGCTCCTGCCCTCTTCACATCGGCCAGCTTTAGAAGTGAGAAGAGACGGGACCTCTGCGCTGGGAGGAATCGCTCCTGTGCCGGCAGCAGTGTGCGGAGTGCAGACACAGACTCAGCAGACGCACTGAAGGGGCAGAGGGAAGACAGGAAGGTGGAGGATATTTTACGCACAACAGCGCCAAGCAA
Source organism: Etia nguti (assembly GCA_015106755.1). Taxonomy (NCBI): domain Eukaryota; kingdom Metazoa; phylum Chordata; class Actinopteri; order Cichliformes; family Cichlidae; genus Etia; species Etia nguti. The sequence continues at coordinate 24,488 of VUQG01002818.1, forward strand.
CCCCAATTTACAGAAGCCGGGAGTCTGCTACTCTGAGTAGAACTTGGTGTTTGGTCGGATTTGCACTTGACTGAGTCCATAGACACAATTAGACTATGTGGTCGGCCGGCATGGATTCCTTCATTATAGCGGCGCTGGCAGTGTGCTTTCTAACGGCACCGGCTTATGGGGACAAAGGGACGAGCAAAGCCCGGAGTTGTTCTGATATCAAGGTGTTTTACAAAGGAAAGGGGTTCCTTGTGGAAGATGTCCCTCAGTTTGAAATATCAGGTAAGCTTTTGTTCGTGTTGTGCGCACTACACCTCATCTTTACCCCTAAAACTGAAAATAGCACGCAAAAACACGTTAATTATACCCGTAAGAGCCACACAGCTGCTTTAAACAGTATCTTAATCTCTTTGCAAAATCCCTCTAAGAATGGTAGCCTGTTTGGGCCAAAGTCACCACTAGGTTGTGTATATCCAAGTTGTGTATAAATGACATTGGTTCACAGACTCTTAATTTTGTGCTCAGGAAATTGTAACTCAACAGTGCCTTCATCAAAAAGTTTTTTGTTTTTTTTTCTGGTGTAACTGAAGGCAGAGAAGACATCCATCTTTCATGTCACATGGTAAAGCACAAGGGCTCTGTATCTCTTAAGATGAAACACCGCTTTGAAAAGATAGTAAGACAGCCCAGGCAATCTGTCTATTTGATTCCTGATCAAAACTATGAGAAATCATCCCACACTCAGCATTTTGGAAACACAGATATATGAACTGCGCTTCACTTTCAGTTTTCCTTCATTAGAAAAACAAAACAAAAAGCTGCAAACTCCTGAAGACACTCCCTAATTCTGCCTCTTCTTTAAACTGTGTCATCCTCTTGTGGGGAATTGCCAGCCTATAAATTGCCAGTCACTTGACCATGTGCTGTAACCATGCAAATATGATGCTGCTCACTGTGTCATTCAGGGGCTGATGTAAGGCAGTCACAAGCCCCTTTGCAGTTTAGATGATTGCATGTTTGCCTCCACTGGAATTCAGTGCAATGCTTTCAAGCATATAAACACACACGCACACACACACTTTTCTGCTCTACAGTTACAGTATCACACATGCAAGGACAGGACATCTATGCTCACGGCCCCGTTTTTTATGCAGATTCAAATGGAACATCACTCACTTTTAAACTCTTTTTGAACTTTTTCCATTTCTGCAGACTTTGAATGCAACGAGTGCCTTTCAAAAAAAAGTTTTAAAAAAAAGAAGTGGATGGCAACACATACAAACCAATCGTCTCAATTTACATTTGGATTTTGCAAAAACACACCTTTTCCTAGCCCAGATTGACATATACTATATATTTTTTCCTCCACTGTCCTATTCCCCGTCCCGAGAGCCAGTGGCAGCAGATAAACTCGTCTCCCCTGTGAAGATTGAGAGGTTGGTCAGCACAGACTGAACAGTTCTGAGACAAGAGTGTCACACATCTCACACCCTTGACCCTTGCACAAAACTGTGATCTGTTTTCCGGTTAAGTTCTAACACTACACGGTGTGGATGCAGAAAAAAAAAAGGGAGCGATGTGGTTTAGAGAAGTCAGATATTCTTTTTAATCCCTCTTAGTTTTCTGCTTAATGTTGAGCTGTCTCTGAGAGGCAACAGAATGACTGTGAATGAGGAGCACGATAACGCAAAGTAGATCCTTTCAAGTGATTATACTCTTAGGTAGGTTAGTTGAAATGATAAAATTTGACAGTGCTGTAGTAAGCAGATGAAACTGTAAAAAAATCATCACTCCATTTATCTTTAGTTAGCAGTGAAGGCCAAGTGGTAAGTGGACACTTCTCATTTACTTGACAGACACACTGAATAAATCAATTGACGGAATTAACACCAGCCCTGGTTCCTTAGAGATACCCCTTTCTTCTAAATGTCTGTAATCCATAATGCTTTAAAGAGGGAATCTGTCTTGTCATGACATTAACTGTATCACTTGTTTCAATCAATGACGTGGAGCTTACTGAAGTTTGGGGTCAATGCCTCCTCAGTGAGAGAGGAGAGTGAGACACAGACACTGAGGATGAGGATGAGAAAAAAGACAGATGCAGAGATGAGACAAGACAATGGATAGGCTTTGCACATCAACAGTACTCTCCTTTTGTCTCTATGTCTTTGTTCTCTAGCATAAAATACACTTCAGGTGTTCCATTGAAGCATTTTGAAAATCTTGTAAACCCCCCCCAAAAAAGAAGGATCTAATTTATTCCTCCAAAACATGAGCCGTCCGAATGCTGCAGTTGATCTCTGACATTTGCAGAGTTTTTTTCCTGCTGTGACACCAGGGTTCGATCAGCATAAAGTATTGGCTGGGCCTGACTCAAGGTCACATGCTGAGTGACTCAGTTTTGGGAGGAAGAGTTGCATTCCAACTCTGAAAATGATGTCCACTTTCAGTACTTTCAAATCCTTTTTTCATGGCCACTCCACAGTTTATGAAATAATTATTACTCAGGCACAGAAAGCAGGAGTTATGAGCCAAACACAAAATTTCTTTTTTAAGATGCATAAATCTTGAGCATGGAGTGTGGACATCTAAGTAAATCAAAGTTGAACAAGATAGACAAGTTCTGAACTAAGTTCATTTCTGTTAATTTGACCTTTTTAAGGCATTAAGTATACACGTGCAGTAAATCTGACCCAATATCACAGGCTCCCTCTGATAATCCTCAGTCAGCAGTGAATAAAGATTCCTAGATATCACATGGATATGCCCCCTTTAACATAGTCCCCTATTCTTAAGTAATTTGCCCTGCAGAAAAAGCCACGAGGAGGAGAGCTATTGAGTTAAGGGTGAGCTGTTTGTTATCACTGTGTTGACGTAATGCTTACCGGACCATGGGGGAACTATAATTTGAGCTCCTTAAACAAGTTCACAGGGGCTAAAGTGAGCTGATTGATGCTTTTAAATGAGCATGATGATGCTATTTCGGCTTTGTAGAGTGTAATCAGTTTTGGAAACAGCTTTTTTTTTTCATCTATGTTTACCAAAAATGGATGATTGATTTTTATGTCTTCTCGCAGCGCTGCCCCCTCCCTGTCCCACCCCATCATTACAGTCTTGATGACTTATCCTGTTGTCTTTCAGGGGATGACATTCTTCATCTCTCTGTGTTTCTCTCTCATCGGCTCTTAAAGAGAGAGGCGCCAGGCACTCTTTGAAAGCAGTTGGCAGCCACCGAGCGTTAGATCCTCAATGTCACATAAGCCTATACAAAGAGACAAGCTGTATGAGACATCTGCAGGAAGGCTGGTAACATTTTGGTATGCCATTGATTTTCCCATGCTGTATTTGTGTTGTTGGTTGCTGGTTGCTACACACTGACTGTGAGTTGCACAGTGCTCTGGAGTGTCATTATAACCAGTGTTTGGCTAATGATACAGTAGGACTGCTATTTACCAAGGCTGCTAGGAACTCTTCTTGACTAAAGACTGGCTTGTGGCTGGAAATATGGACTGGTCTGTATGGCAGCCCACCATGAGAAGTATGAGAATGTTTTGAACTCAACAGCTTCACTCAGAATTTAGGAGGGAAAAGTATTGCTGAAGTTAAAAGCTGGTCACTCCTCTCATCTCTTTGACTAAGGCTAATATTAAAATACTGGCTGCTAAGAGTGTTTGCTTCCCCTTACTCCTCTTTTCAGCCAGAGGTTAAATGTAGAAGAAGTCCATTGCCAGTAAAAGAAAAAAAAAAAGCTGGCAAGCCAGAGAAAGGCTGCAAAATCAACTCCACAACAGCAAACAAATAGTAAATGGTGAAATTATGGGTGCTAGTGTTGCCTACTATCTTGAGCAGCACTATTTTTTGTATTGCTATTGCAGAGGCCCACGTTCAAATCTGCTCTGGGGTTTTTATGATAGAACTTTCAATTGTCCTATCATAATAAAGGCTAAAAAGCCTCCCAAAGTAAATGGGTATTTTATTAAAATATAGATTATATTTGGAAAGTTGCAGTAAGACGCTTGCGGTGGTGTATCATTTATGCACCCTCAGCAATGTACTCTCATGCCAGTAAGGATAATAAAAAAATAATTTGACAGTCTTACAGATTATTTGGACATCATTGTCCCACTGCGTTCTTATTAGCTTACTCTCAAGTGGATGCATTATGTTATTGTAACAGCAAAGAGCTATACTATAATGAAAGTGCGTTAGCAGGAAATGAAGACAAGCTTGGTTAAGCACTTTTAGTACTGACTTTGCACTATTTAAATATTAGTTTTACATTTTACATTTTTTCCTTTTTTAGTTTCCTTCGCTGTGAAGTTCATAATAAAACCACACTCGGTCTAAGCGGTTATAGGGACTCTGTTCTCAGTCTCTATGCATATAGCCATCAAAGTAATTGCACTGTGCTTAGATGTATGGTTAATATTTGTGGAAATAATTCTTTAAATGCAACATTTCAGCTTCAATACACGTGTTGCATAAATGTGACTGCAGGTGGACTAATTCTTGTCACGTCCATGTCCAAGCAGGATTGTCAAAAAAAAAAAATCGGTACTCAGACACTGATGGATTCTTAAAAAAGGCTATCAGATTAGATTACTCATTTGCAAAAGTGTCAATACCAGCAGTGCAGTCTTTACCATTTCCAGTTTACACGCTTCACAAATGCACACAGGCAGGCCTGTCTCTTCACTACCAGCTGAAGTAGTTGATGTTCACAACACTGAACAACACTTTATGTGGGAATTCTATATTAAAGTCAGTAAAGCTCCGGTTTTAATAACACTGAAGTATTGAACAGTTCCCATAAATGTTAACTGAGCTGGCAGACGGGTTTAACTGTTAGCTTTTTAACTGTAAGCAGTTACCCCATAGCCACATTACCATCTGTTATCATTAAGGTAGTAGCTAGCAGCTATGGCTAATAATAAAATGGCAATGTTAATGTTGATGCTAGGCACCAAATGCCAGTTCTGCCTGTCTGCAACATTCATGGACGATGGTAATTTAACGCTGTCACGCTGGTCATTTTTTTCCCATGGTACTGACAGTGGTATTAAATATCTAGTATTGTTCTGGGTATCTGTATTGAGTTTGAAATTCTACTAATATGACAACCTTATGTCTTAAGTTACATGTTTTCTAGGTGTATTTGGCTCATTTTTGCCTTAAGTAGTAGAAAAAGAAAAAGAAACAAATACAGTTCCTCAGTGGGCTGGTTTCAGTCATTATGCAAATGTACTGTTTATAAGATTGGGGAAACCTGCAGTCAGCTGAGACTGAAGAAGTCACTTGGATGAGTGACGAAACGTTTCTCCCACTGAAAACGCTACGTCCAGATGAACAGAATCAACTTTTTGGGGAAACAAATACATAGTTTTTTTCTTAAATTTTTGATGGTAATCGCACTAGGTTGAATTTCATTACACTTTAACACTAACACATCCAACATTGCAAGTCTGCAATGCACAAGTTATGCTAGCATGTAAGCTGGATGGATAAATGATCACACGTGTAGTCCCTTTTCTATAAAGGGCTCTTTGTAGATAAAGGGACTCGGCAAACTTAAACATAAATAGAAAATACTGTGTGTGTTGAGATAAGTGTTAGCCCTATCTCTATCCCATATCCCTACTGATGTGGTGTTCTTATTCTTCTTATGCTGGATAACTAATTGATCACACAGAATTACATATGAATGGAACTCATTAACTGACTCAAAGATAAGAGAGCTGAAGCTTATTTGAAGGTTGATGTCAGCATAAAGCCCCATGCTTCTGTTGGTCTTCCTCTTCAAACAGATTAAAGCAAAAGCAACAGTTGTTTCAGTATCACAGCGTGCAGGCTCATAACTCTGCTGCAGTTTAAAGTCTGTCAATTCCTGCATCTGGGCTCCTGTCTGTGCTTGTTTGTGTGTAGCACAAGGGTGTTTGCGAGCGTGCATTTCTTTGTGTGTGTGTGTGTGTCTGTGTGCTAGTGTACCAACTGAAAACACCAAAGTTGTTAAATGCTGAAGTCAGTAAGAAGCCTCTTGAAGCATTAAGCCATAATGGGCTGCAGGGAGCATGAAACAGACCACAGCATGTTTGAAGTTCACAGAGAGAGACAGAGAGAGAGAGATGGACTGCTGACTGACTTGGCCTGCCCTGGTTGGTCTGCTTGGTTTTTCTTGTCCTGCCCCACCCTCTGTAAGAAAACAAAATAAATAAATAAAACACACAAAAAATGATAAATTATGACAAGGAAAACGGTTAAAGGAAAACAACCTCTTTTAAAAATGTCCTTATGTAATCACTGTTTAGTTTCAAAAGACCTGTTAGAAACATGTAAATCTGCCGGAGGAAAGCATCAACTGCTTAATTTGACTAATTTTTTTTTTGGGCAGACTGGTATAACAGCTGACCAACCTGCCGGTATTTTTGCTTTTACTTCCTATGACTAATGTCAGAAAATTACAACTATTTCCCACAGCTTGTAAAAGGTAAGAAATTGAGGTGCTCTGAGAGACTGGCGGCTGGCTTTTAGAATGTGATGTACTACCTTGACAAGCATCATCTGCTTCCTCTCTGACCTACATGAGTTTCACTGACAACCACCACTTCCTCTTCTCTCATCTTGGGCTCCCCTTGTCTTATGTTCACTGTCACTTATCAAATGCGAGAGAATGGCTTCACATGTAGAGCCCTCTATATGAAAGCACACACAGAAACAGCAGACACACAGATGACAGCACAGATAACAGGGGGGGGTGGTGTCTTTGCATCAGGCGGGTGTGTGTGTGTGTGTGTGGAATCAGGGGCTTGTGTGTTGCTTCCCTCTGAGGGCTGCAGTGTGTCAGTGTATGATTCCTCTTTTGTCTTCAGAGGAATTGCTTGTGTCAAAAGGAGAATTATTCCCTAATCACAGCAAGCTCCTTCAGTGTCTCTAGTTGTGTGTATGTGTGTGTGTTTCTGTGTGTGTGGAAGCGAGTGGGGGATAGTGGAGCAGGGAAAAGGAAAGCTTGGGTGCAGGTGTGTATGCACATGTGTACCCGGTGTCTCCACGAGCCTAGAAGTGAATCTTCATTTGTGGGTGTGCCGCGAATGTGTGCACCGTGCACGGCTCCTAGAGTTTAAAAACGGCTTTCTTTTCATTTTCGGTCCTCTGTGCAAAACTATGTTTGTGCATGACTGCAGACCTTTTTATTTTGCTTTTTCTTCAGTTACGTTAATGCGCATGTGTACCATTGCCATGCTGCTGCGACTCATGTCCCCTCCAGCGGTGCTTTCTTTAGATTAGGCGAGAATTTGAAGTGTCAAGGATCTTGCTCCGGCTGTATGAGAGCGTCCTTTCTGTTACTCCAGCTGCCTTCCTTGTCCCCATGCTTCAAACACCAACCAATGGCTACTAGCATTTCAATTGAGGTCGTGCAGTATGATTGTTTTTTTTTACAATGTGACACACCCTAGAAAACACACATATATTCACAGGTGTGAACCACAGGATATGCTGGGAGATCTTTGTACTTCAGCTAAGACACTCCTCAGAGGGGAAATCCTATGCCTATACAGCATTATAGCAACAAATTTAGTAGATGCAAAAGCATGTATGGAGTTGGAGTATTCATTTGACTGTTTGATTGTGATTACCAATTTATTTGTCTTGATGATACATTTATCTGTTTATTGAGTATTTGGAGCAGATTTCTTCACAAATAGTTATTTCTAAAGAAAGAAAAATCTTCAGCTTTTATTTTATTTCATATTTTATTGATTGATTTATTTTCCTGTTTCCTGAGTTTATAAATCTCGTAAGCTGTGCATGAATCCCTGAAATAAATAATCAATGAAACCCATGAAAAAAAATGCCGATTACAGATTACAACAGCCCAAGATGATGATCAAATTATTGTTTTTTCCTACAGACCATCCCAGCCCCCAAGATGTTAGTTTTAAGGCAGAGAAAGAATGCACATGTGACTGTCAGCTAAGTGTTGAGCCATATGACTAGGAAGTGCTTTGTATTCCACTGCTTGAAATGATTTGTGTGTGGCAGCTACATTTTCTCACTAATGCCTCTTGTGAAGCTTCGGCACACTCCTAAGCGCTTCCTTCACTTCAGATCCAGTTCTGTATACGCAGTATAATTAAAAGAATCCATGGAAACAGCTGTAAGGCTTATATCTACAAATATATTTTTTAAAAAAAAGCTGAAATGGGCGTTTAAGAGAGATTGTGCCAGTGAATAAAAAGAGAAAATAAAAAGTTGGTAAAAAAAAGAAAGAAGGGAATACCTGAAATCTGTCCAATGACATCTGGCATGCACAGTAGAAACTGAATTAATATTGCACACACACAGGTATAGCAGTATGCATAACCCACAACTGCACACCTCCTTTTTATTAGCGCACTGAGGAAACATAGGCGACATCTTTGTGGAATGAAAATGGGCAGAAACATGACTGCAAGTTATTAAACCTTCAGCAAGTGCACATGTTTCTGAATCAGTGTGTGTGAGACGCAGGCTTCCCAGGTGTTTCTCGAGTTGTGAATATCCTCTTTGTCTTCGTTTTCTCATCCTCTCCCCCGAGGTGTAAACATCATTCTGCGTAATCCCTTCCAGGGAGCATGTTTCCGTACTTTGGATGCAGACGCGTTGCCGCGTTCTCTTCTGCTTTATCAAATCTCCAGCTCTGACCTTTTAAAAAAAAATTTAATTGGTCATTTGGAGGATTTTTTTTTAGCTGCTATAGGCAAGTGCCTACACACAATAGCTATTACTGCTTTTTTTTTTTTGGCATTCGTAATTTCCTGAAGATTTTCTCTCAGCGAGATAAACTGTTTCACACTATTTTCTATTACTCTAATTATTTCCTCCCGCTGCATACTTCCTCTCTCCCAAAGTCTTTTCTGGCTTTGAGCTTTTATCGCTCTCATTCTTTCCATATCTGCTCCTGCAGAGGAAGTTGTGAATTCATTTATTTTTCATTGCAAATTTACTTCATGTTCGCAGATGCGCTGCAAAAACATCGCTGGTTTGCTTATGTTGCTCATTTGTGATTTTCATGGCTCCATATGGCTATATGGTTTGCTCTATAGAAAGTCAAGAGCTGCGTTTGAATTGTCTGTCCTCCTAGCTTTAGTAAAGACATGCATAAACAATGTGAGAAGAAGTACAACATGTACTTTCTTAAACATTTAATTTGAATCTTCTTATATTTATCAGAGCACTTGAGGCGAAGATTTTATAATATTTTAGAGAGAAACCCAATAATCAAACCAGTTGTGACAAAAATAGCTTTTTAACAGCAAGAAATCTCAAAGAGAACCCGGCCTGTGCTTCGACTGGTTGATGAGAGGAGAGTGGAGACAGAAGAGATGTGTATTTAGAAGCAACAAACAGTAAAAGGTGGATGGTGGGTTGGTCCAGTAATAACAGATTATTAACATGCAGCTTAGCTAGCAAAGGCAGAAGGACACATAAGAAAAATGACTAGATGGGAGTTAGGAAACCAGAAACTATGAGGGAGAGACAATAAGACTTATCACATGCAATAATGGCATATAAATTCACAAAGAGCAGAAAAGTAGAGTGTCTCATTTTGAGGTCCTGGTAGTCAAACCTATAGAAGTGTAGCATTTATCAAAAGGTCAGTGATATAGTATCTGTCACACATAGCAGGCATGCTGAGAAGATTTCAGCTCTGAAGGATGTATAGATTTTTCATGAGTTATTTCAAATTTTTGTCAATAATGTTGTAGGAGGGACCGCCACTACCATGGGTTCTGTGACACAGATAAAGGTTATTTGCCACTGCACACACAGACACACACAGACACACACACACACACACACAAATGCAAAAAAAGCAAAAAGAAACTGTGTGCTTGCCCTGCACACTGAACTTTAAACAACTCAAGGAAATTTGTCTTCTTAGCTCAGTGCACAGCACAGCGTCAGCCGTGAAGTCTCACTGTGTGTGCCATCCGGCCCCAGCACGCGACTGCATAAAAGGGAGAAGCTGATTAGCAAAGTCGCAGGAGGAGTGCCAATCGCACCACAAGGTGCTGCTCCCTGCACTACTCCGGCCCAGTGCTCTTCCTGCACCTTAACTAAAAGGCACACCCGCAGTGTAAAATACAGTCATGATGTTTTACTTGCACATAATCAGATTTTTTTTTTAAAAAAGTGTGTGTAAAATTTTATTTATTTCATTTTATTTCTTAAGCAATAGATAAATTGCTTAAGAAAGTCTGACAGTCTGTGTCGGGCATCTGTCTGCCCGACTGGGAGCTGGTACTACAGAAGGGGAGAGCCTGATAACTAAAAGGCTCTGCTTCGAATTCTACTTTTGGAAACTCTAACAACCACAAGTAAGCCTGAATTCTGAGAGCAAAGTGCTCTGTTGGGATAATATGGTACTAAGAGGTCTTTTTATATGATGGAGCTTGGCCATTAAGGGCTTTGTATATAAGGAGGAGAATTTTAAAACCTTTTCAGACTGTTACTGGGAGCCACTGAGCAGAACTTAATATGGGAGAAAAATGATCTCTTTTGCTAATTTCTGTCAGTACTCCCACTGCTGTGTTTTAGATCAGATGGAGGGCTTTTATAGGGCTATTGGAACATCCTGATAATAAGGAACCACAATAGTCCAACTTGGAAGTAACAAATGCATAGGCTAGATTTTCAGCATGGCTCTGACAAAGTGTGCTCCTAATGAGTAAAGGTCATGTGATGATTTTTTTAAAATAAATTAAAGATCTGGCTATGATTGACTGATGACTTCTTTATTAAAGAAAAAGTTTTAATACCATTTTGATTCTTCCTGTAAATCTATTTTCCCACATGCACTCTAACCATCTTCCTTTGCTCTTAGTTCGAACGTGTTTACAGTGGAAACTTTCAGTTTAGCACTTTTAACAGACTTTCAAACTCCATGATCCCACAGCATGTCTGCCTCTCCATCTGGTACATTTTTGGGACCTCAACTTTCTAATTGCAATAAACTACAGAGATCACTGGCCTTTCATGGCATTAGTTCTTGCAGAAAGCAGGATACTCAAATAAGTTCTTCTAAATGTGCGCTTCAATCTTTTTAGGATCTTTCTTCCAGTTTCTGGTAAAGCAGTTTCTTCCATTTAAAAAAAAAAAAAAAATTCTGAGTCCACTCCAACTCTCATCTTCTGTCAGATATGGTGCTTTCTACGCACATTCTTCTCTATTTAAATAGTGAGATCTGATTTCACGTGACATCATTTGTCAAGCATTATTTGTGGCCAAGAGAGGCCTGAGTAGTTCATGGTGGTTTGCTTATTTGGCTTGACCAACCGTTGCGATTTAATTTTGGAGGTAAAGTGACTGTCTGAAGATGGAGGAGCGGGAAATGACCGGAGGATTACTAAGACCTTGTGAGAAGAGGGTCGCATAAAAAAAGCTCATAATTACAGGGGGGAATATGCAATTACTGTCAATTGTCATCCTGGTTGCTAGTACAAGATTAGTTTTTATTACCCAAAGCCTTACCTCTATGGCTCCCCCTCCCCACACACACACACACACACACACACACACACACACATCACCGCCACCACCACTTTTCTGACTCACTATTCACTCCTCCTTAACTTCTTCTTTTTTCCCTTTCCCGTCTGTCCACTCCCTTTACCAGCCAATTTTACTGACTCTCATCAGTTTCTCAGTGCGTCTCCCTTTTCTTTGCCTGTTTATGAGCATCGTAACCTCCAAATAGACATTCCACATGAACCACTTAATTGCTAGTAGTGCTCCTGTATATCTGTCTGCCTAAAAATAAAAGAGTAGGGGAAAGTCACTTTGGAACGCCTGTAAGGAAATGCTGATATGTTTTCATGCTATGTTATAGCTGCTTGGCTCTATACAACTTGGCAGCACGTGACTGAACAAAATGCTGAAAAAGGGCTTCCTCTACTGTACCCTGTCAACACCCCCTTTTTACTCTTCTCTGCTCGTTTATCGAGGAGGGCAAGCAGTGAACAAATGAGCTTGCCAATGCCAATGACTTATTTAGCTTTCCCCAGTTTCTCTTCAGCTGTAACACCAAACATCATAGTTGGAATCACTCATTAGTGTTTCATTTGCCTTAGCTCTTGTCCTTTGCAGTTTTCATCTCTTCTTCCCACCCTGCAGAGTATTCTCTCATAAATATTTTACATCTTCACAGTGAACTCTGTCAACCCAGCCTTAGCGCATGCCTAAATCACTCATTATAACATATAAAATGTTGTTAAATCCAAGTATATTTAAATTTGTCCTATCAAAAACTACTCGTCTTGCTGCATTACTCAAAGAGCACAACCTTGTGCTATTTCTTTTTTCTTTTTTTTTATAAGCACTCATATTAGGCACATTTTATAGAAAACTAATTTGTGGCAATGGAAAGCTTAAAAATAACTTTATTGACATGGCACATGGCAAAAAGAAAATGCTTTACAGTGGTCCGTCGTTTATCGCGGGAGTTGCTTTCTAAAAATAACCCGCGATAGGTGAAATCCGCGAAGTAGTTTAAAACACTCTCAAAGTTCAAACCTTCGTAGAAAAATAAGTCCAGTATTATAGAATGAAACCAAAGATCAAACCCTGTTATTAGGTCCAGAACATGGGAATAGAGCAGCTGTGAGGGAATTCAACATTAGTGAATCAATGGTACGGAAGTAGAGGAAGCAAGAAGAATGAGTTGAGTAAAGTTTGACTTATCTGACTGTTTTGTTTCGCTTGATGCGGCTTATAATCCGGTGTGCCTTATGGTCCGAAAAACAC
>VUQG01002820.1:16874-33416 GCA_015106755.1 Etia nguti
AAAAACACGCTCCTTAAACCCGGAGCCCTACCCCCCACCTTGGCCCAGCGACCACCCCCTCTTCTCCTATCTCTCCCTGGCTGTCTCTCTCTCGGTCCCCTTGTCTCATTTATGCCTTTGCAGAGCAGCTGCTGCCCAGAGAACTGAGGGAGCAGCATTCACATCTGAGCACATTAGTCACCAGATGTCACCTTTTGCTGCCAGCCCATCGAACATCCAGGCAGACAATGCCCCATGCATTCTGAACATCTGACTTACGATGTCTCCTACAAAGGGGGCTGGGTGGTGCTCTGGACTCCCAACAGCCATGGCTGGTGAAGCTCAAAGCCACGTCGACAGTGACACCTACAGCTTGTCCACACACACTTAAAGTAGTAGCTGTTCTTGAGGGATTACTATCAAACGCCACCTTGAGATACCCAAGCTGATAGGGGATGAGATCCCTCTGCAGAATGGATGAAGGCAGGCGGATTTTACACTAAAAACAGCTGCTTATTTTATCATCACCAAACAGTTTATTGAGAAATGTGCCCAGAATTTTGAGTGTTTACCTGTTTTCCTGTATCCTAAATATGTCTGAGCTGCTCAGAGATCTGAGTCATGTGCAGAGATGCTTTCTGACAACCCTGATGCTGCTTTTGACACTCGCAACAGATCTGGTGCTGTCACCTTGAGGGTATCAAATCTGCGTTCAGGCTGAAAGACAGCAGCTTGGCGTGCTCTGCACTACAGACATAAGGAGACAGTTTGCATGTATTTGCCAAGTAGAAGGTCTCACTCAGAGAAGTAAACAGTGGTAAGAGCACACAGAATAGCAAAAAAACCCCAAAAAACCCCAGAGGCATAAAATGTGTGAATTGCAGAATTCCATTAACCAGCGCATGTACTTTTTAAAGCCTCGGGTTGAAGTGAAAGTTTTTTGTTTTGAAATATATGCCTTTTTCACTCTAGTTCACACGTGGTTTTAAATAACTTATTTTAATAAATTACTTCTTCATGATGCTTTTGTGACATCACTGATGCTTAATATCACATCCCTACAATTATAATTTAGCGCTTTGCAATTTTGGTATTTCTTACAATCAGAAAACCAGGTGTAACAACTCTGTGATAATGCCTGGGGTTGAGGAGTCCTCACAGACCCACTGCGTGGTCACGATACCAAACAAATAATCATTTGTAGATCTCCTCATTCAACGGCTGCTTCTAGAGGAGTAGCTTCTAGACATCAAATGGATGTTTTACAAAAAACACCAGCTACCCACCCATCAGAACTTCACCTTTCAGGCAGTGTGCTCAGCAACGTCATTGACAACACTGCTCAAGCCCAAAGTCCAGGCACTACACTTTTTCTGCTCTCTTCTGTCTTTCCTCTTTTGGCTAAACATAATTTAAAATGCAGCTGCATCATCTAACTACTCTATAAGACACGTCAATAAATACTTGTATATTTGACGTCAATAGGTTTGCAGGCATTTTGTTAAAATGAGAGGGAGCAAGGTCAGGAAGTACAAGTAATATATTTCCAGGCATACCACTCCACCATAAAAAGCTTTCAGAATAGATACCTATTTTAGTCAGTGGAGTGTAAAATGGACAAGTAAATATTTGCAGCAAAGATTCATTTAACAGGGAAACTGCATACTGTATATGAAAAAGTTAAGGGTGCCAAGGGCGCTCAACTGTTGACTTGTTTACAGAACTGTCAAGTCATCAAGTTGCTCATCATGTCATCGTAACCCAAGTTGTAATATACTGCATCCTTTAGTCACAGGATACTTTACACACCCATCTCTCCATACAGTGAAATAACCCCAGGAAGTCCATATCATTGGGTCAAATTTAACTCACACAGATACATTAAAAAATAGTTTTTCATTTATGTATTTATCTATTAAGCTTTGCTTCGTGTTCAACAGGGCACATGCACAACAGTCTTAAATTCTTAGATTCATAGTTTCATCAGACAAAACAACAATTCAACTGTTTATCCTTGTTACACCTTATCAGTAGTATGATCCTCCATCCTCCGCCTGTCTTTGCCGCTCTCCATATATTAAACGAGGGGTGGCACTTTCCCCTCATAGCGCTATCTGCTACGTCGAGTCACCTCCAGACACATTAGCATATTTATCATCAGCTTCACAGACTTCAAAGTCAGTGCTTGCTTCTCACAGCGATGAGGAAGCGCCACCAGGAAGCCAGCACAGATTGCAAAGCACTAGGTGTTCCCCAGGGATCAAATATCCATTTAGGTAAAGGGGGGGCTATAAGCAGAATTCAATTCATTTATTTGCAGTGGTGATGATGTCTTTAGCAGTGACTTTAAATATTTACTCTGTGCTAACTTCAGCTTTCACCATCGTTCTCTGATGTTAACACGCTAATGCTGGAGGAAGCACTTAAGATTTTTTTTTTTTAAAGATTTGTTTATATGCTACACAGCAAAACATACATCAACAGAGTAAACAGAGTGTAAGCCATACATATCATAAGATGCAAATGAACACTCTCGACATGTACTTTTTTTTTTTTTCGCTTCTATTTCTTCATAAATCCTTTAATCTGTATCTGTGCTGCCAGGAAACTGGATAAACAGTACAGTAAATCTTCTGTAAACAACATCAGTCTTACCTGTGCTTCGTCCGCCCCTGAAAGCTGGGTGGGTCAGGCTGCATTTGTCCTCTCTGAGTGCACACTTGATAGACAGCTTGTCTCAGTGTGCGGCCAGTAAAACAACTACTCAGGTTAAAGAGAGGTCAGTGAGCAATAGGTTTCCCACTGCACTGCAGCGTATTTCTGTACGTGGCATGGTTCAAGTTAGAGGACAAGGTGTACATTGACCAAAGAGTAACAATACAGTCAGGTTCAGTAAACCCATCAGTATTTACAAGACTCAATGCATCCACAATATTTTAAGGATTGAACAATGAAAAAAAAAGTGTGATAGGAAAGAAAAATGTATTATTTATCCTTTATTCCAAATTACTCAGTTATACAATTTGAGATAGCAACATAGTTTCTTGCAAACAGATATTTGTTAATAATTGTCTGCAATTTAATGCACATTTTGTGCAAGGTGATATTTTTAGATACATTTTTAGATGTTTGTGGCAAACCTTTGGTGGATTTGTAGCAATGTTGTTTCACCTTTGGCACCTAAACATGATGCCAGTGTTTGATGCCAAACCATTTAATTTGTGATAACAGATTTGACAAAATTAATAATAAAATGAAAGTTATGTCCTCTAGATTTTATTTAGTTTTCTAAGTTCACAAAACTGCTCCTAAAATCTTTTTTTTTTTTTTTTTAATATCTAGCTTTAGTTTTTGTGGGTATGGGAAAGGCTACTGTAAGAACTTCACAGATAATCTGCAAATGCCACACATGAAGTTTCCTCTCATGGACATTATGCCAAATTATGTGACACAGCACTAAGCTTGTAAGTTTAACTGTAAGTAGCTGTAAGTTTCAGTTCTCAAACTTGTAAAAATCAAAGGCAGACACAAACAGGTAGTAAACTATTTTTTTCCTTTTGCTTCAACTTAGTTGAGTTAATAGTTTACCCATATCTGGAAAATATCTCAGTGAGGCCTCTTAAAATTGAACAATACAGTGTTTTCCATCCATCCATCAGCTGTCCATCCGTCAGAGGATCATGGGATACTATAAAAGCTACCCCAGTTGACACCTTGGACAGATTAACACTCTATTGAAGGGCCATCAGGGAGAGACAGAAAAATATCCATCCTCACGTTCACCTTTTCTGCCAGTTGAGAATCCCTGATTAACCTTCCAAAAATGTCTCCCACAGTGGACGGGGTGGACGTGGGAGCACCTGGAGAAAACCCACACAGGCATAGAGTGATGAGGTTAGAAGCAGGTTCGAACGCAGAGCCCTCTTGCCACAAGGCAACAGTGCAGTATTGTGCAACCACCAAGAAAATCCGTCTTGATGAATAATTAACAACTAGTCTACACTGGAAGAATAAACAGTTACTGCCAGAAATGCCAGAAAGGGACACGGGGTCTTTGGGACAAGTGACAAAGTTGTGACCAGAAGGACCAGAAGGGAAGACTGATTCCCTTCAATCATATTGCCATTAAAACAAGAAGGTTTTGCCTGAAGTGTGTTTTTTGTGACATTAACACAAATCACTCTCTAAACTGTGTAATTGTTTTCTTGTTTAACACAGAGATATTGTGAGTGATAGCTTACCTTGTGTTATTCACTATTTAGGCAGCCAAATTTTCTTTTTCTGGTCAACTAGGCCTTAGTTTTGGTTTTCCCTTCATCTATGCAGAATAATAATGGATATTTCTGTCTATTTATAATGGATATTTCTGTCTATTTATCACAGGCAGCACTTCCTGTGAACCACCACAGAGTGAATTGCAATCTCACACGTTCTCCCTTGATTTTTAAACATACATGCTCTGTTAATAATGTGCTTTGAATCATTAATATGCTACATTGTAGGCACCCATTGTAATTGGAAAATTAGTTACAGCACAGTGTCTAACTGCTTCCTACATCACTAATGCCAGCCTTCTCTCTGTGTCATCTAAACCCAATGCTAATGAAGCCTGGGCACACAACATGCAGAAGGTTGAATATCAATTTAATCAGTCCCTCCCTGCAGGGGCTTTCAGAGAGAAATGACAGCCAAAGTGCATTAGTAATTCAACTGCTGTCACTTCTCATAGCTGCTTACCTTGCAAACAAACTGCTCTAATGGCACCTGCCTGCTGGGCAATTTCGGCACTGTAGAGGCAACAGAACATGAAATGGACTGGAGACCACTGACCTAAATACAAAAAAGGATGACTCTAAACAAGGAGTAGCTCTCTTGTTGTCAAAGTGGGAAATATCTGGGCAAAGTGTATGGACATTGAGAGTAGTTCATTGAGAATGTGTCTCTACTTTCAAGGCACACTTTTAATGGAAATGGAAGAACAGTAGAGTTGTATCAATATATATTCTTTTCAGGAAAAAAACTTTCCTGATCTGAAATTCCTGCCATTTATTTTGTCATCAAAAACATCTTCCCCTCACATTTCTAATTAATATCTACAGATAAGAGGTGCAAACAATACTTAAATATAGAAATGAATAGATAAAAGAAAGAGTTCATTACCTCCACTCATACAATTGAATTGCTTTGACATAATCCCCTCTTATTCCTCAAGGGGATGGGGGAGGGAGAAAGCTCCACGGGAGATGGGATTGGGTGCATGAGTGTGTGTGTGCGTGTGTGTGTGTGTATTGGGGGGTGGTATGGCTCATTTCAGTGTCAGCCTCTGTACGTCAGCAAGGGGGGAAAATATGCAATTCCTCACTGCTCCTAGTGTAGCAGTCCATGTTTTCATTCATGTGTCATCATAACACACTGATGCTGCTCAATGTGTCAGCTTGAAGGCCTGATTTGAACTTGATGACTGGTGAACTAGTGCCACCTGTTGTTAGTAGTCACAAGTGTTACATTTTTGAATTGCTTTGATTTTGAAATTAATCTGTTCTGCTGTTTTTTTGTTTTGTTTTGTTTTTTAATTGTGTGTGTGTGTGTGTGGTAATCTTTCTCTCCTGGACTGCAGCGTGAGTCCTCTCTTTTCAGCCAACTGCATGCTCAATATGCTGCGGCCAGATGCCTCTTAGCAGCCAAGCCCCTTCACATCAATATGTCAGGTCAATAGTGTTGGTGGTATTGAATGTGTCAAAGAAAAGAACTTCACTCAGAGAGGACGAGTGGTGGTGGCAGAGAGGATGGGATCCAGGTCTCCTCCAGCCAAACATATCCATTCCAAGACAGAAGAAAAAAAAATAAAATCAAGGCCAGGCACGGTTGGGCAGAAAGCAAGAGTAAAGATGAGTCAAGAGGTACCATCAGAAATATAGTGTCACCAGAAAAAAAAGAAAGAAAAAGAAATGCTAGTTTTGAACCCAAAAGTGCATCCATGGTGTGACTTTCCGCTCCATGGTTGCCCCACAGCAACAGACACACCTTTGCACAGTCGCTCATGCAGACATGATGTTATATGCTGTTCTCTGGTTTATAACATAGCAGCAACATGGCTGGGAGTTCTCTCAAAGGCATTATGCAAACCTGTAATGAGGAGCCGCCTGGCGTGATTAGTATTATCTTGGACACCTATTAAATCCTGATTGGATGACACAGAACAAGACTAAACATTTCCCATCCGGTCTTAGCGGCTGCTCATTTAATCACGGCAGATACTGAAGCAAAAGAGCATTTCCTTGAGTACCCCGGCCTCACGCATGAATATTTAAAATGGTGCACGCAGTCAATGAGACTACCTGATTGTCTGTTTAACCAAGGCCGGCTGCTTTTTTAGTAGACTCCCTCTCGTCTTTAACTACTGCAGCGCTCCAGTGAGAATCCCCTTGAACACAATTGATTCATAGTTATCTATCTCATAGCTGAGGGCTGGGTAATCACAGCCAGAGAATCAAATCTCCCACACTACTGGTCCACAAGGGAGAAGAGTTTGTAAAGAAACAGCCCTCCTCCCTGTTTTAATTGTGTTTTTGGCCAGTGGCATACAGATTTAAGTGGTGTTATTGTTGTTTTTTCAATGTTGGGATTACGGAAAATTATTTAATTAATCTTGACAAGGGTATGTGTTATCAAGCTTCTAATTAATCAAGCCAAAAATGTCCAGGCTTGATACTATCAATAGATTTGGAAGTGTATGCCACTGCAGATGTTTTTAAATTACAGAATCATATTTTTCGTTTGTGTTGTAGTATTTAGGCACGATGGTAGTTTTGAGTTACTTACAAAGGTATTAGAGGTATCTGCCTCATGATTATCTGCAATGACAGTGGTACAAAGAGATGGAGAGAGTTTTTAAAACCTAGCAGCTACATAATATGGATAATAAAATTAGAGATGTTAATGACAGTTATCATGAGGATTTTTTTTGGGGGGGGGGGGGGGTTGTAGAAACTGGTTTCTACTTCTGGTTGTTATTAGTGGACATTTTAAAATGCCCCTTGCAATAAAAAAAACAAGATTATACTGTAGGTTAGAGCTGTGCGCATTAATAAACACATGCGGATACATGCATACACTTTCACACAACTCTGATCTCTCAGATTGTGCAGTATGCAAATGTTTTGCCATCAACTCGACCCAGCGGAGAATGACAGTAACATTTGATGCAGCGCAGCTTTTTAGTGGAGTCCCTGCAGAAAGCTATTTTCACAGGATGTTATGTATGCATTTTTCAGACAGATTGCTGCAGGAGACAGGAGCTCTGGGGGGGTGGGTGGGGGAGCAAACACGACTGGAATGAAACACAAACCATATTCTGCTGAATGAAGCCAACAACAGGGCAGGCCATAAAGAAAGCTGCAGTCACCTCATATTTTTACAAAGCAAAAAATAACAATTTTTTTAAATAAATTTTTGAAACCTTTATCCCCCAAAGATTTAGGAAAAGACATTTTTAAAACCAAAATGTTTTATTCTCACAAACACAGCTCGTTTTTGGTGTACCATAACTACTGGTTCACACAAATGAGCTTCCAGTAGTTGTTCATTTATTGCACACAAAGCTACTTTCAGCTGCTCCCTTATTCACAAGGGGTTGCCACAGCAGGTAGCACCACATGTTTGATTTGGCAGATTTTTTTTTTTTTACACTGGATGCCCTTCTAGATGCACCCACAAAGGGATTTGTTTTTCCTCCAGGGATCGACCCAGGGATCTTTAACTTGTTAGGTGAATGTGTAGACTGCTACACTGTGGAGCCACTTAATTTATTGCACACAGCTATTCAAGCAATTATACAAGAAACTGTGAACCACTTTGTATCTTTGACTCCTTAAACTGCTACTGTACCTTATTTGCATAATATAAATGTGAAACCATTACAGTGAGTGTCATGCAGTCCCATATTGAATTATACAGCAAGACACCATTACCAAACATCATTTTCACAGTGTTCCATTTTCTTGAGGACTTCAAGGTGTGCAGATCAAACATTGCAGTCTGAGCTAAATATTGAAATGCATAATGAACACTGTACATAACAAACTGCTTTATTGATATTAGACTCTTCATATGGGTTCCTTGTTGCTAATCAACCATTTTTCATTGTCTTTATTTTGCAAAAGATTCACATCTATCAATAAAGCTAGTTAATCATTAATCTAGGACAGTAAAATAAAGAATCAAGTGAATACATCAGGTTTTTGACATGTTTGTTCTTGCATATAGATAAAGCATACTAAACAGCTAATCAGCCGATTGCATGCATTTAGGCATGTAAAAAAGTAAAGATAACCTGCTGAAATTCAAACTGAGCATCAGAATTGGGAAGAAAGGTAATCTTTGCAGTATCTTTGAACATGGCATGGTTTTTGGTGCCAGACATGCTGATGTGAGCATTTCAAAAACTGCTGCTTTATTGGGATTTTCCCACATAACCACTTCTAGTGTTTACATGTAATAGCATGAAAAAGTGAAAATGCCTTGTTGATGCCAGAGGTCAGAGGAGAACGGCCAGACTGCTTGGAGCTAATAAGAAGAAGTGACTTAAATAACTATTTGTTACAACCAAGGTATACAGAAAGGCATCTCTGACACCACAACATGCTGAATTCAGCCGGCTTCAGCAGCAGAAGACCACACCAGGTGGCAGTCCTGTCAGCGAAGAACAGGACACTGAGGCCACACTTCCAAAAGCAGGCAGAAGATGACTGGAAAAATATTGCATTTTTTGATGAGTCTTAATATGCGATACATCACATAGTGTCAGAATTTGACATAAACAACATGAAAACATGGATCCATCCCGACTTGTATCAACATTTGAGGCTGGTGAGGGGTTATAATGACATGGGGGATTTTTTGTTCAAATGCCACAGCCTCACTGACTATAGTTGTTATTGTTGATTATTATTCGTGCACCGTTTCCACCATTATGTTGAATCTATGCCATGAACAAATTAAGGCAGTTTTGAAGGCAAAAGAGGGTCAAACCTGGTACTAGGAAGGTGTACCTAATGAAGTGGTCGGCGAAGTTATTTTAGATAATAATAGTTGAAAGTAAATAACAAGCAGATATACTGACTGAAGACACACTAAGGAATCCATATGCACATATTACTATCAGTGTTATATTATGGCTATGAGGAGTACAAGAAATAAACTATTTTACACATACAAACTTCTAATACATACAAACTTTTTTCATCAATTATATGACATTGTTTCCTGAAAAGAAAACAATGTGATTGTTGAATTTGATGAACATCAGCCTAGACTGCATTGACTTAACTCACAAAATAATGAATAAAATGATCAGATTTTAAATTTAAATCTTCCATAATACGTTTAATACAGTGTGTGAGAAGACTTTGTATATATCCATTATCTATAGTCCATTATGTGTGTGTCTCTTTTTCATTAGGGACAAACTGACAGTAACCCTAAGAATCCCGTGTGAAGCCTCACAACATCTTCATCTCTTATCTCGTGCTACTGCTAAAACGAGTGCCTATATATGCCCCGGATATACTTGAGCCAGTATATGAATAGCTTCATTCTTTTACTGTGACTTCAACAACCTTCACCATGACTGTGACCTAAACAAATCAGACAGATATACACTGAAATGCTTCCGTACTCCCGCTCTTACAATATGCCGCCACTTCTATGTGGTGGATCAAAGGAACACAGCTAGTGAGTGCCAGTGAAGAAAAGTGTCTTTTTCCTCGCCTTTCTGCCGTCCTTCCCTGGAGATGACCGAACCCAACCCTGCCATCTGCTGGCTCCATCCAGGTGAACAAAAACTCATACCGGCAGATGACCCAAAGCACCTGGTGTTATGAAGATAAGATGCCAGACATTCCCATCTCCCAGCAGCTTTTTGCATGAGTTTCATTATCATTAGGAAAAAAATACGACACTTATATACAGAACAGCGACAGCTTTTGAGGAATCTCGGTGAGCACAGATCATTTACAGAGGAAAGAGAGGGCAAGATGGGAAAAAAATAGACTGTGCATTCAGGAGAAAGAGAGTGAGAGAGAAGTGCGTGGAGGGTCGTTGGAGGAGGTTTCAATGCTTCAGAGAGGTGCCTCATTTTCCAGTACCATCTGTTCCTGGTTCTGCGAGCTGGAAGCCTTGTTTGTGTCAAACACCTCCCACATGCTCCGAGGAGCCAGACACCAACAGCAAGGACTCCATCACCTGTTTCAAACAACTGCACAATGTGACCCGCTGCATTCGTTAACTACTAATCACACCATGTTTGATGATGTTGTTAACCCACTCCTTGAGAGGTTCCCAGCCTCAGGCTTTTTTTTTCCTTTTTTTTTTACTTACAGCCAGCCCTGAGCAACTGCTAATCTGTGCTTTGGACAATGAAAGGTTTGATGGAGGGAGAGAGGAGGAAGACCAGATCTGTGCTGGAGGCTGGAGTCAGCCCTACTTCCCTCAAGGAGGACAGAAAGATAGAAGGAAGACAGAGGCGCATGAACAAGGCCACGCTCCTCCATTTCAATCAGCTGCTGGTGTCTCACATGGCAGCAGAGCATCCAGAGGGGAGGTGCCGCCATGAATCCTAATTGCTCCCTTTTCGCCACAGTGTAGGGTGTTTCTATGCAAATCTGTCTAGAGAGGTATCTAGTTTATGCAAGACCAACTGTATGAACTGAAATGTGAGCAGGAATCTCACTCAGACAAAAGCCTTGGCGGGGAGATGCAGCTATTATAATTCATTTGGATAAATTATTCATTTTGCACATGGCCCTCCTGAGTGCAGGACAGAGCGCAGTTTCACACATGCAGATGTTTTGGCATGTATGTATTCCACCACATCGATGGGCACTGGCCTCAAGTTAAGATATATGGCTTTAATAAGAGTGACGAAGATGCAAAATAATGAGATGTCTGGGAGCAGAGTGCAGACATGTCCACCGAGAGACAGAGAGAAAGTAACATTATTCTTCAGTGTGTGGCAGTTAGAGCAAATTCTGCTACATTTTTACCTTTTATTAATACCCAGTGATGTACATTTGCAACCGAAATGAACGCACACACTGTGTTACCAAGGAATTCCGTAAGTTCAAGCTTGAAGAGTGAGGGCGCTGCTTTGCGACCTCGCAATAATTTTGGTAAAGTTTAATGAACTTAGCAACATAACTGCTACGTTAACATCACCGACTGTGAATGCACCACTGCATGTGTGGCTATGTCTGTTCTCACCTATATCAACAATGGCTCATCTGATCTACTTCAGACTTGGCGCATGTATTGATGGGAACATCAGTAATTGCAGTGTCAAGTGTAAAGTCATTATAGTGAGTGATGGTCTCATTTTGGGGGGTCTTTGTGACCTCTGTGTGCTCACAAAGAATGCCACAAAAATGTAGCCGGTAATATCGTGAAATTGAAAACAAATTGTACAATCATTAAAGTATTTTGTGTTTAATTTTAATCATTGTTTACTTGCGTCATATTCTTTGATGTTTCAGCAATCCACCATTCACTCAGGGTTGAATATTCCCGACATTTTTAAACTGTTATGCAGCTGATGGCTTGACTAATATGTGATGACAACTGATTCAGAATGTCACATTATTAGTCATGTTTACCTGTTTGTAATCATACCATTTACAGAAATAGGACAAATACAGAAGGTTATATTCCATTGCTCTGGCTGGAAGGGAAAACATTTCAGTGTTAGTCATTTTAGCATTGTCATAATGTGGTCTCATTCTCAAATCAGTACTGGGAATAAGACAAGACTCTTGGCTTTTGAGTTTGAGTCACTTGTGGCCTAGGTAGTTCTAAACTAATGCTATATTATAACATGTAGTGCTAAGCAACAACTCTTTACAGTCTATCACAAGGAGTCACAATCATGCTAGCTGACTTTAAGTTAATGTTTTCAGCAGGCAGATTGTTACAAATTCATCATCCATCTATCCATCCATTCTGTTCTGTTTATCCTTATCAGAGTTGGAAGGGGGCTGGAGCTACCATAGGATGAGAGCCGGGGTAGACACTCACATTCACACATATGGGCAATTCAGAATCACCAGTTATTCTAACCCGGCGAAGTGCATGTCTTTGGACTGTGGGAGGAAGCTAAAGTTCCCAGAGAGAACCCACACAGACATGGGGAGAACATGCAAATGCCAGACAGAAAAGCCTTGGCATGGAGCGATAGTTAGTACTGTTGCCTCACAGCAAGGAGATTGTTAACCATGTTAACCAAGTCACCAGCAGCTCCAGATTAGCAGAAGTGGAGACTAGCAGACACACATCGGCTCCAGCAGCCTCTACATTGTTTTATACGTACCATAGACTGTATAACACGGATGCAGCTTCCTGGTCAGAGTCAATACAGAAGAGCCTTAATACTGAATTTTACCTAAAGGCTTCCAGAAGGCAATAGACGTGGTTGTAAAAAGACTTTTGGTTCAGTACACTTCAATACACTACAAAATGAAGTTCATTTGGCAAATCTTGATCATGCTGTATTTAAAAAGGGACAGTATCTCTGGTATGCTCATTGGCTACTGACTTGTGCTTCATTGGCTGTCAATCATCAAACGAGCAAGTGATTTCACAGTCACACCTGTGCCGCCTAATCACATCTAGTTTTTTGAAGCCAAGATGATGAGAGTGGATTCAAATAAAAGGATTCTAGAAACATCGATGACTTATAAAAATCACACCCTGTAGAGTTGGTTTAAAGGGGGAAACCATCCATAGAGACTAAACCCGTTTTTTTGTTACAGGCTGTAAACATGATTTTAATGCTGCAAAATTGGGCATTTTAGCATTGGAGTCTATGGGGATTTACTTAGTTTTAGACGTAGCCTCAAGTGGCCATTAGGGGAACTGCACATATGGCACTTAGACCTTGGTTTCAGTTTTCAGCTCCGGAGTTCACTACTTACCTGAGGAAAGATGACTGAATGTCTTTGAACTGAGAATAGCTGTCCAAAATGTCTTCTTTTTTATGGTATTCCTGGACCACCCTGCAATTACATTATCAGCTCAACCACACATACAGTTCTGTGCACTGTAATAGCCTATACTAAGTGTCACAAACTACAGTGTGCGTTGATTCATACTGACTTATGGTCAACCAGAGCTTGTAGATCAAGCATTACTGTCTTTCAAATCTAATGATATGCAGCTCTGTGTGCATTGTGCTGATCAATGAGAGCTGTGAGAAGAATACAATGAAGCCTGTCCCCATCCCCACCCTTGGTACATACACAGACATATACAGAAATGCACTCTGACACCTGGCTCTTATTACAAACCCGTCAGTCACAAATGACCATAATCTATACTCTTCTCCCAATGGCCCTACTGGGAAGCTCTCTCCCCTCATTTCATTTTTCACATCATCCTCTTTCACTTTATTTTCAGTAATTCAAAGCCACTAAATCCAAATATGAGTAGACACGGAGCCCTGCTGTTTTGACAAGTTAAATGACTACAGGCAATGATGTGCTTCCCAGCCAGTCTGTAAGCAGCACACGTCGCCAGTCGCCGCCTTGCTGCGAGTTTAACAGAAATATGCTCGTGTGTGTGTGGATGTGCATGCGCTCTCCTTATTCCTGCGGCCGCGTGGCCCTCTGCAGCATCTTTTTGAGGTGAAATTGAAATGGATTGGGTAGCTCAATATTTTATTGACATCAACTTCACAGAATGTTGCTACAGTGACACCGAGGATAATTATTTCACCACAGATTTCTTCCTCCCTGCATTTCTTTCCCTGTCTCTTTCAGCCTTCCTCCAAGCCCTTCCATTCCTGTAGAGAATTAGTTCTGCATAAATTACCCAGTGGAATATTGAATCAGTCTCCAGCCACCAAAGGCGAGTCTGTGTGGCTGATTACCGAGCAGTACACACAACACGCATGCAGACACACACGCGGAAAGAGGAAGAGGGGCCTCTGAGCGAAGAGATGACACCATTGCAGAAAACATGGTGAGGAGGAGGAGATGGAGTACAAGGGATAGGGTGGAGGGAGGGGCACCAGCCAGTCAGGATATGGAGAGTGAAAGCTGTATTAGCCACCCTAGCCATACACTATCTCCTCATTACTTAATCATTAGCAGGGGTATGGTTTTAAAGGAGGAAGGGATCAATCAATTGTCTTGGGTCAATGTTTTGTAGCCTGATTATGAACCTTGGGTGGCTCTGTAAATTAAGCACAGTAATTACTCATGTTAATTACACAAAGTTGGTGGTTACATGGATCTACAAATACGTTTTGAATAATGTAAACGGCACGTGTGGCGCTGAAGAATTAGTATAATAGGAGCTGTCGCATAAGGGAGGGCTTATGAGTGCTTTGTAATCATCTATTTACACATATAAATAATTGAGATAATTTTGGATAATAGCTAAAAAAAAAATACATTAAACTGCCTTTTATCAGCTTCTTAAATGTAAAGATTAACCATGTCTGTTTAGCTTTGTTGTAATTGAACTCAAATATAGTGTATTCACCATATTAGGATGCGTGTCCTTGGTCTCTGTATTGTTTCCTTTTTCGCTCCTCTTTACCCTCACCTCCTAACTGGTTGCGTTAGATGGCTGCCCCCACCTTTTTGTTGGTCTCGTCCTGTTAGAAGGGAGTTCTTCCTTTCCACCATCCCCAAGTGCTTGCTCAAAGACGGCTGCCTATTCATTGGAGCTCTCTCTTTCATATTGTATGAGGTTTACTTTACAGTACGAAATGCCTCGAGATGACTCTTGCTGTGAGTACTGAATACTAATAATGTCAATTCATTGTGTTAGACTTTTCACCATTTTTAGTCCTAATAAAATACATAATAATCTAGGGACTCTCAACTTTAGTATACATCAATCCTGCAGATTTTGTGGAAACTGGCAAAGTGCATTATATGGTTATTACATACCCTAGAGCTTCAGCATATACAAGGGGAAAAGTTGCATAATTCATCTAAAAGCCTTTCTCTGAAACTAAATCTATCACAATTTAGCACAGTGACAGTAAACAAATCCCTGGATCCTCCCTCCTGAGAGATGGTTTCCCTGAGCAGACCTCGGATCTGAGTAGTCTGAGATATTCAACTCCTCCATGGGGAGTGCTGCGTTCGTGTGGTTGTGCTTCTGCTCGTGATTGGACGATTAACCAACCATACTCTATTTCATACACAGTTTTGTACACATAGATGCTCAAGGGGCACTTTAAAGAGAGATTACTGTGTTACCCCTTAAGCTAAGAAGTCCCTCAAGTGTTTATCTGGATCATTTCTCATGCTCTGTACGTATATATGTTTAAAGTATTGGACTATCCTTTTAGAAGTCACCAAAGAGACCAACTTTTTCAGGAAGCTGTTGTCACCAAAGGCAGATTAAAAAGGGGCAGACCTTGTTAAACACTATATTAGAGGTTCAATTAGAAGCCTTCTTAGATTCAGATGTCAGCAGAATTAGAAAATGGCAAATCAGATTCAGTTGGGCAATTTTCACTGTCAGTGGTTATAAGCTGACAGAACAATTAATCAACACAAACATGTTGTGGGAGGAAATTTTCATCAGGAAGTCATCAGTCGCCATCAGTGCCTCAATGGTAACGCATCAAAGCACACAGGTACAACAGCAGGTTTGTTTAGCCCGAGCTGCCTCCCTCACCCGGTTTCCAGTGGCTGGAAAAGCATTTGGTGCCATCTAGAGGCTGAATTGTTAAACATACTGTATGTGATATAAGAGCATAGATTGATGTATTTTCACTGAGGAAATATTTGAGAAAAATTGTCATGCAAATCCATCCATATATATAAAAATACGCATATGTGTGTGTGTTGGACTGATGGATTTACATGAGAATCCCTATTTTGTTATATTTAAAAACATTTAAGAGTACATTCATTTTCTGAACAGTCATCTGGAGTCCATCAATGTATTCATTTTCATTTATTTTATTTCCCTTTCATCATATAAGCAACCATTCGTAACCATAGTTCTAATTTAAGGAAAGTTGATATATATTTTTTCTTTTCAGAAATAATGTTTTTTTTTAAATTTTATTTAATTAAATTTTTGAAGTTGAGCTTAATTCACCATAAATCCCCCTGGAAGTAGTACTCCTGTTAGCCGCTAGGTGTCAGCATATAGGTCATACTAGCTGTATCCGTACTTCCGTGACTTCTCTTTCCGCCTGTTGTTGGGTGTATGGTTACGATGCGTTCAATGGCTTTTATATACTCAGATTTTTTAATTTTTAATTTTTTTTTAAAGAAATAGGCCATTGAAAACAAGCTTTGTGGGACTAGGTTGGGGAGACCATCGAGTGTAAATTTTAATAACAAAAACCCACAATATGATAAAATTAGCCTTTGTCAGCATATGATCGCCACACTTATTTAAGAAGGAGATACTACGCGTATTTTTTGTGTCTATATATTTAAACAATTAAATGTATACAGTAATATTCTGTGAAAGCATCTTTTTGTAAGTTTCCTATAGCTTTTTTTTTTTTTTTTTTTTTTAATTTATTTATTTTTTTTTGTT
>VUQG01002820.1:33436-44147 GCA_015106755.1 Etia nguti
TTAATTTTTTTTAGTTTTTTTTTTTTTTTTTTTTTTTAAATCTGTCAATATAGTAAGGACTAAAACAATCAGAGTACGTGTTGTTACGTTTCAAATAGACCCTGAAGGCAGCATTGCACGGTGGCTCCCATGCATGCTATCAATACATTGCATGCTGCTGACTGCTAGCATATTCACAACATGACAGTATGCTGGCTATTTCTGTAGCTTAGCATCCTGCAATGAGGACAACATAACAATTTACTTTCGTGTAATATTATTAATTTAGTAGAAACACTCAAAATGGTGAAGGAGCAGTTCAGAGAGACAGATGTGGCCAAAAAAATGTGAGTATGACCGCGGAGGAATCTGTTAGCCTAGTTAGCTCGCCGGTTAGCCACACAAGTTGTTTAGGTCGTTAATGCAAGAATAGTTCGGAATTGCTGGATAATTTAGTTATACCTGCATAACATAACTGTGGAATAGAGCTGAAAGTCTTGATGGACGCATTTAAAAAGTGTGATGAATGAGTAAATATGCTTCATTGAATCTGCATATTGGCAACTAAGCTTTCAGGTGAACGCTAGTGTCATCCTGTAAGCATGCGCCGCCCAATAGTTCAGTAAGTACAATATAGGATTTTTTAGATTTTTATAGAAGTTTATCTTCTAAGCTTTGCCTGTGATATGCTGGAAAAATTAGTTCCAACAACAATACAGCTGTGATCAGAATATGGACTTGTCATGGGCACGAACGAAGAGGTGTGTTTGGATAAGGAAAGGTGAGCCTTTCAAACCTACGAACATTGTACCAGCAGTCAACCATAATAATAGCGGCATCATGCTCTGGAACTGTTTTGCTACTAGTTTCATCCACTTTGTGCAATGTACAAAGTGGATGGAATAATAAAGGAGGAGGACTACCTTCAAATCCATTAAATCCGTTAAAGGTGCGTGCTGTACAATCATTACGACCTGGGAAAAGAACAGTTCAAAGAAATCGTTTAAAGTTCAAGAGTACTATGACATTCATTCCAATGATGAGTGGACCAAAACTGTACCAGAGCTCAAGCAGTCCTGCTTATGCTTATGCTGCCTCTTGTTACCATCTGGCGATATTAATTTGATAAATCTTTGATTTATTTTTGCTTTATTTTATGTGATTGTTTACAGAAGCCACATCTGCTTCGGCATGAAATCTGCTGAGCAGATGCGTCAGCAGGCCCACATCCAGGTGGTCAGTAAAAATCTCTACAGCCAGGACACTAAACACACTCCACTGGCCTATGGAGTGTTGGACCACCGTATGGTATGACATGGAAGACTTTTTACTTCTGGGTCTCATTCAGTCCCTAAACCCTAATTATTTGTTAAGTATTTTCTTTGTGTATACGTGTGTTTATATAGATTGTCTCTACTTTTCTAAAATTAAATAAAGGAAAGTTTGATTATGAATAAATAAGAAAATAAGAGTTGTGTTTTAAAAGCTTTTGCTGTCTTTTATGACATCTTTAAACATTTAGCTTTAAATATTTTAACATTTACGCACTAAAGCTTCTTTCGGCTGCTCCTTTATTCACGAGGGGTTGTCACAGCGGGGAAGTCCACATCCTTGATTTTTACACCACTGAACTCTTATATGGGTGTTTGGTATATTTGCATTGGTGCATCGTTAACAGTCTTGTCACCCATTGAATCCTCATATTTCAGCCTTATTTCTCTGATCTCATGCTTCCTGCAGGGCACCAGTGAGAAAGACAGACCGTGTCTGACATGTGGGAAGAATCTGGCAGATTGTTTAGGACATTATGGCTACCTGGATCTTGAGCTGCCCTGTTTTCACGTTGGTTATTTCAAAGCCACGATAGGAATCTTACAGGTAAATTCAGTGTTTTCTTGTTGTATCGACTAAAATATCTTACAGACCTTTCGTGGTGTTGCAAGAGTACATATTTAAGGAATGGCAAGGTACATTTTAAAATGATAGTTTGGCAAGACTTTAACAGGTGTATGGATCATCGTTCCATCACGAGGCTCCTGGTGCACATGATGTAATTAAAGAAAGTCTCTCTATTTCAAAACTATAGAGGTGAAATTGTATTTCTCCTTTAGGTGTCACCAGAGTGCCATAAATGGGCAAGAAATAAAGAGATTCTTTATTTCTTCAGTTATAAATTGTTGTATTCCTGAATGTTAAAGGTGAAGTCCTATTCAATACATTTCATTATTGAAGATTTTGTGAGAAACGAGAATTCAGTTCCCTCTTTCTGATGGGTTGTGTATCCAGATGATTTGTAAGACATGTTCAAGGATAATGCTGACGAAAGAAGAGAAGCTGCAGTTCATGGATTACTTGAAACGGCCTAACCTGGCCTATCTCCAGAAACGTGGGCTGAAGAAGAAAATCTCTGATAAATGCCGCAAAAGGACAGTCTGTCTAAATTGTTCTGCTTTCAATGGTGAGAGGAGACCTTTCCATTTCATAACTGGTTCTTTTTTTAAAGCCACCTGACTTGTTTGCTAAATCAGTGTGTGTGTGTGTGTTTACTCTTTAGGACCAGTCAAAAAGTGTGGCCTACTTAAGATCATCCATGAGAAGTATAAGACAACCAAGAAAGTGGTGGATGCTTTTGTGTCAGATTTCTTGCAGTCCTTTGATATTGCCATTGAACACAACAAACTGGTTGAACCACTGCTGACTAGAGCACAGGTGATCTTTTTTACTACTACTTTCATCATATGGCAATACATGAGTCAGATTTTTTTTTTTTAAATTGCAGATATATTAAAAAACAATTATTTTAGATGTAAGGAATGTTTAATGTTATTTATTTATTTTATTTATTTTTAGAAAAATTGTTGTATTCTTTGAACTCGGATGTACAAATAGATATTGTAGATTTATACCTCGGTAGAAAGTTTTAGTAGTCCTCGATCTTGCCTTCATTTCTAATTCCCTTTTCAGGAAAACCTGAGTCCTCTAGTCGTGCTGAACCTGTTCAGGAGGATTCCTGAAGAGGACATCCCTCTGCTGCTGATGAACCCCGAAGCAGGGAAACCCGGAGACCTTATCATCACCCGTCTCCTCGTGCCTCCCCTTTGCATCCGACCGTCTGTTGTCAGCGACCTTAAGTCTGGCACCAATGAAGACGACCTCACAATGAAGCTAACAGAGATAATCTTCCTTAATGATGTCATTAAAAAGGTATCCTTCACCTGTACAGGTTAACAGCAGGGGCAATTAAGATTTAAGAGAACTATCAGTAATGTTTCTTCTCCACCTTCATACCTTGTCCGATGCATTGATCTGAAAATCATCAATCGGTATAAAAAAAGTCTGTCTGTAATACAGTTATCAAATGTATTATGTTTAACTGGAGATATCCCACTGTAACAAAGTCTTCTCTTGCAGCATCGTATGACAGGAGCAAAAACCCAGATGATCATGGAGGACTGGGACTTCCTCCAGCTGCAGTGTGCCCTTTACATTAATAGTGAACTTTCTGGTATCCCCCTCAATATGGCACCTAAAAAATGGACTAGGGGCTTTGTGCAGAGACTCAAGGGAAAGCAAGGTATAGTCTGTAATCAAATCTTGGCTCATTTAGCAACATTTAATTTTGTTCTTACTTTTTTTGGCACTTGACAGATGTTTATTTTTATGTTGTTTGTACATCACATTGACAAATGAAGAGTTTAAGTATCTGAATGACTGATTTTGTCTACTCTAATGGTGACTCAGGTCGATTCAGAGGAAACCTCTCTGGCAAAAGAGTGGACTTCTCTGGCAGAACTGTCATTTCTCCAGACCCAAACCTGAGGATCGATGAGGTGGCTGTCCCTGTGCATGTGGCCAAAATCCTGACATACCCAGAGAGGGTAAGGCTTTCTCCGTGACTAGCAAAAATAACACTTAATACCCATTTTTGATTTCAATCCTTGTGTGTGTAATACTGTATCTGAATTTGGCTTATCTTAAGGTAAACAAAGCCAATCTGGAGCTAATGAGGAAACTGGTCCGTAATGGTCCTGATGTTCACCCTGGAGCCAACTTCATACAGAACAGACACACGCAGATGAAAAGGTGAGGCTTAGTACTTTGTGTTTATTTTACACCATACTCTGTTGTATACTCTCTGCTTTAATATATAAAATCTCCTTTCTTTTTATTAGTCTATACAGCTAAAGTTTATTATTCTATTTATTTTATGTGATGATAATCTTTAGTGGGAACACATGGAATGTAAATGGTTTAAAAGTACTCCTTCCCATATGTTTATACACTGATACAATGGAAAAACGGTAATAATCTAATTTATGACCATGTGATTAAAACTTGATATGATGTGAGAACGTCTCAAAAAGGAGCAAACTGTTTGTTTCAGTATCGCTGCCTGTGGGCTGTTTAACTAGAAAGAGCAGATCCTGCATGTAAAGTTTCAGCTGATAAGCTGCTTGTCAGAATTCAAGATCTGTATCTTCCATACTTTGTTATCATATCCTTTGAAGAACTGAGGCATAAATGTAATCTGAGTACAAAACTTTCATTCGGTGACTGCAGCTGAGATTACATTTTTTTTCAGTTGATAAATTAATTCTTGGTGAAAAAATAAGTGCATGTCTGTTGCTCTTGGAAACCAACAGTAAATCATTTTTGTTTGTCAGGTTTTTAAAATATGGAAACCGTGAAAAGATTGCCCAGGAACTGAGGTTTGGTGATGTGGTGGAAAGGCACCTAATAGATGGCGACATCGTCCTCTTCAATCGACAGCCTTCTCTGCACAAACTCAGCATCATGGCTCACATTGTAAGATGTTTCTTTTTGTTCGAAATACTTGTTAAACTGCTATTGTAACCATAATTTTCTTTTACACACTGAAAACATGGTTCCTGACAGATTATTACATCTATTATCACAGCTTTCTTCTGTTGCAGCAAATTATTGTTAATGTAGCATTTAGCATTTTAGTTTTCCCTCTATTTTTTTTAAAAATCTTGACTAATGAGAAGTGTTGTAGTTGGATCTTTTTCTATGACAGTTTTTGGCACTTTTCAAACTCACACACAGGCCAGGGTCAAACCTCACCGGACATTTCGGTTTAATGAGTGTGTGTGCACGCCATACAACGCTGACTTTGATGGGGATGAAATGAATCTCCATCTACCTCAGACAGAAGAAGCTAAAGCTGAAGCTCTTATTCTCATGGGGGTATGTGTCATTATACTAAATGGTGTTTAAACGAACTGCACACAGACAGCTGTGTTTTTTCAGCAATGAAAAGCTGTCTACTGGTTTGTTTGGTTTTTTTGGAAATTGCAGTTAGACAACTGATTATCTTTTCTTCCAGACCAAAGCTAATCTTGTCACTCCAAGAAATGGCGAACCTCTGATTGCTGCTATTCAGGACTTTCTGACAGGTGAGTGCAGTGATGTGTGGCAGGCAGCTGTGGGTGTTTTTTGTATGATATGAGTGTCCCGGTTCTCAAAAGCATCATGCATGGATGTATAATGTATGGAAATATTAAGAAAGTAGTTGAAAAAATCCATTCTCTGCCAGATGGGTGTGCACTTTTGCAATATTTGAAAGGCACCTGTATTTAATTTCCCGTGAATTAATAATGTGTTTGTACTGCCTAGGTGCTTACCTCTTGACGCTGAAGGACACCTTCTTTGACAGATCAAAAGCCTGCCAAATAGTAGCGTCAATCCTTGTGGGAAAAGATGAAAGAGTTAGGATCTCTCTCCCTCGCCCGGCCATAATAAAGGTACTCCACACTGCTGAGCTGGTTACATAAGTCCATATTTGTGACCCAGCAGTAATAATCTATTCTGTGTCCGTCAGCCCATGGCTCTGTGGACAGGAAAGCAAATCTTCAGCCTAATTCTGAAGCCAAGTAAGGAATGTCCAGTCAATGCCAACCTACGGACCAAGGGCAAACAGTACTGCGGCAAGGGAGAGGACCTTTGTCACAATGATTCGTGTGAGTTTCTTAAGTAAAGACGTCCACCTAATTAAACCAACTGGGAAGCTTTTGTGTGACTACGTCTCACATTACAAACACGTCTTTATAGCGATGAAGTTTCAGGAGGAGGCTTTAAAGTTTGATTGTGATCGAAATTAAATAAATTTAATAGATTACATTTGTTTGTCAGCAAGTACCTAGAAACATTTAATGAAGCCTGTATATGAGCAGTAACATGCGAGCGAAAAATAAAATTGAGTAATTGCCCATCACTAGGAGAGTTCATCAAATTTTAGTGTGATACCGGAAAATGCAGCAAAAACAATAAGCAATAAACATGTTCCTGAAATTCCTTTGAGGTTTGAGAATATCCTGTCAGATAGGTGTCAGGTGTCTTGAGGCGAACACTGTACAGTGTTTTATTCACCTGGTGTTTCTATTCTGGATTTAATAGCATCGCTGTTTGTCCTATTCTTGTGTCATATCCCTAGTTGTGGTGATTCACAACAGTGAGCTGATGTGTGGTAGCATGGATAAGGGCACCTTGGGATCTGGCTCGAAGAATAACATTTTCTACATCCTGCTGAGGGACTGGGGACAGCTGGAGGCTGCCAACGCCATGTCTCGCTTGGCAAGACTTGCTCCCGTGTATCTCTGTAGGTGGTCTACTAGGCATTTATTACTTATTTCTTAGGTCTGATGTATGCCAAGATATATTCTAGTGTTTTGGTTCATATTAGAAAATTCAAAGCTCTTTAAGAACGATAAAAAGATTACACAGAAGGGTTAGCCTAAAGTAATGCAGAATTAATTTTTTAACCTCAACTTTCAGCAAACAGGGGGTTCTCTATTGGAATCGGGGATGTTACGCCAGGCCAAGGTCTGCTGAAGGCTAAGCATGACCTGTTGGATGATGGCTACAAGAAGTGTGACGAATACATTGAAGCTTTGGAGACGGGCAAGTTGCAGCAGCAGCCAGGCTGCACAGCAGAAGAAACCCTGGAGGTAGGCATGGACAATCTGCATCATTGCTGAAACATTACATCACCGCACGAAACAAAAGCTTTTTCATTTAAAAGCTATATTTGCAGCTAATACCTTCCCACCACTTTTTGAACACCACACCAGTTTTGAGTCATTCAGTTCTATTCAATCCAGGATTATTAATATAGTGTTGAATTACAACAACTGCCGGCTCAAGACACTTTATACAGCAAGGTAAAGCGCTAGGAAGTAAAGAAACCTAAGAGCTAAGGGAGACGGGACAAAACAAACATTTTGAGACATGCTGCAGTGGTGTATAAACACCTGGGGAGTGAAAAGAGTTCAGTGAAGAAGAAATGCTCAGTATATCACAGGTACAGCAGCAGTTTGGGCCGTTAGCAGTGTAATCGACGGATGGTTCAGGTTCACCTGATCCAGCCTTAAGTATAAGCTTTATCAAAAAAGGAAAGCTTTGAGTCCAAATCTTAAAAGTAGAGAGAGTGTGTGTCTCCTGAACCCAGAGATTTTTCCACAGCAGAAGGGCCTGATAGCTTAAGGGTCTGCCTGCCACTCTACTTTTAGAAACTCTAGGAGACGTCAGTAAGCCTGCAGTCCGAGAATGAAGACTTCTGTTAGCATAATAAAGTCTTTAACTCCAACTTCCAAAGGAGAGCATGTGCTGTTGGAAGTAGACCTGTTGTAGAAGAACAGAAGAACTAATCAAGTGTTACAGCTGTGGTTTGGTTAGTATTTGTGTGAATTGTAGGATCAGTTTCATGTTTTTAGCTGACATGAGTGGCACCTGGTGTTGTCCCCTGAAGCTATAGTCAATCTGGTTCAAGGTTTGTGCATTCAGAGATGCTGTTCTGCCTTCCTTGGTTGTAACGTAAAGGTTATTTGAGTTAATTTTTGCCTTCCTATTAGCTTGAAGCAGCCCGGGCACCCTCTGTCCTGACATCAAGAGTGATTTTCAGCTAGAGAACTGCAGCTCACTGGATGTTTTAAATCACCTTTCTTCCCCATTCTGATGCAACTTCAGCAGATCATCTTGACCATTTCTACATGCCTAAATGCACCACGTTCCTGCCATATGATTGGCTAATTAGACATTTACATTAATGTGGAGGTGGACAGGTGTAACTAACAAAGTGGTCTGTGGGTGTACAAAGAAAAGAAGCAAATTTTCCAAAGAGGAAGCCAATCATTACCTCAGTAGTAAAGGCACAGGTGCACACTGAAATATTGGAGTCTTCTCTCATTCCACTGATGGACAAAAGATAGTAGGTTTGGTGATGAAGATGCTATTTTCAGTGTAATACATGTTGCGAAGGAGCAAAGAGTATTAAATTTTTTCTTCTGCAGTGGCAAATTAACAGAGTGACACGGCAAACCGCCATTCTGGCTCTCAATCCAGCTGATGTGGAAATTGGTAAAAAATTATTCCACGACAAGGCTCCATCCTTCAGGCTGAACTGTCCACTGGTGTTCGAGAAAGTTGGAACCAGTTTGATGAAGGCCTTAAGTCAAACGGTTAAGGCCCATTATAAAAGCCCAAGGAGGTGCAACAAAGTAACTGATCAGATGTCCTTTATTTTTTTGTTTTTTTATGATTCCCTATTCCTGTTTTTCTTCCTCTGCTTAATGTGAAAATGAACACACCATTGGTCAAGCTCTGATATCGACTTGACGGTATCTGACCTTAAATAAGATCTTCAGTGCCATCATATCGCAGAGGGGCCATTTCCAACGATGATCAATCCAGTCA
The DNA here is from genome assembly GCA_015106755.1 of Etia nguti. Taxonomy (NCBI): domain Eukaryota; kingdom Metazoa; phylum Chordata; class Actinopteri; order Cichliformes; family Cichlidae; genus Etia; species Etia nguti. Next base: position 42,128 of record VUQG01002820.1, read on the forward strand.
TCGGGGCTTTGGTAGACTGAGAAAGAGCAATGTGTTTGATTGTGCTGGTGTAGTTATTTGAGAGTACAGCACGAAATCATCCAGTTTGTCCGTGGAAGATAAAAAGTAATGTTGAATACTGTGATTTGTTCTGTTCATATTTATAGGCTCAGAAAGTTTCACAAGTTTTCATTGAAGATATTGAACAAAAGGAAGTGTGATATGAAGTTTTTATTTTGTGTATAAGAGAAGAACAAAAAGTATACACGTTGGTGTGCCATCTTTCAAGATCATTTTGTGTGTGTTTGTTAAAAGGCTCTCATCTTGAAAGAGCTGTCTGTCATCAGAGACCGAGCTGGTAGTGCCTGTCTAAGGGAGCTGGACAAGAGCAACAGCCCTCTAATTATGGCTCTCTGTGGGTCCAAAGGTAAGCTAACCGGAAAGCAAACATCTTCATGTAAATGGTCGATGAAGGTGTTGCCGTGTCTACATGCAGCTGGGAATAAATGTTTTGAAGAGCTCTGAGACACAAAGTGGCTTTTTCTTCTTGTCAGTACAATATTTACATGAAAGGATGTTTGTTTTTTTTCTTTACCACTATGTAATGGTAAATCAAAGGAGAGGGAGAAAAAGGAAAACTGTAAGACAGGAACCAAAAGAGCCTGGTTACATAATCAGATAATACCACGACACTCACATTTTGTCAGGCTTATTAGCACTAACAGACTTACAAGGACACTCAAAGGACAAAAAGCTATTATAGAGGTTATACAGTTATGTGTATATTATGATTGAAAATTCATAATCATCGCTGCCAGGACAAGAAAACATCATCTTAACTCAATAGCAATAAAGAAGTAAAATTTCCTCCATTCATATGCACTCTGAGCCTGATTGTTACTGTCAGAAGACAATTTATGTTAACATACTTATACACCATAAAATCCTGGAATATGCTGGCAGTGTTGTCTGTCAGCTACAGCATTCTAGTGAGGGTGGCGTTGAAAGCTGGGCTGACACTTGGAGTTTTATGAAACATGTGCGGCGTGTTAATGGACACTGCATTTTAAATTACGGTTTTAATTGGCCTCACTGCACAACCAGAATCTGCGACTGTTCTCTCTTCACAAATCAGCTGCAAAAAACCACAAAGTGGATGTCGCACTGAGCATGAATCCCAAGCTCAAGGACACTTTTGTCCACTGCTGACTCTAGTTGAATGTTTTTTTTTCTTACTATATGACTTCAAACAAAGTCCAAGATATTAGGTATTACAAAGACAGCCATGGAAATAATGACACACTCTGTCTTCAAGTAAAATGTATTCTTTGACCACGTAGTCCCCAAAACCCCCAAAACAATTTAGTATTCAGATGCTCCCAAGCCTAAATATCTATGCTGGATGTAAGATTGGTATATTTCTTGTTTGCATAACAGAACTCAGATGGCTTGATAAGCTGTTAATAAAGAGACCGTTAAACTACAATGTTTCTAGTTGATAGATTTTTCGAGGCTTGCCAAGCTGTTAAGTGCTAAATTGGCTGCTTTATTCTATTTCTTCTATTTTCCTTTTTAAAATTTGTTTACTGTGTCTCACTTTTTCATCTGTTCCCGCTGTGTAACGCAGGATCCTTCATTAATATATCTCAGATGATTGCCTGTGTGGGCCAGCAGGCCATAAGCGGCTCTCGGGTACCTGATGGGTTTGAGAATCGCTCCCTGCCTCACTTTGAAAAGCACTCAAAAGTAAGACCTTATTTATTTGTTATAATTGTGTTACTATGTATTCCTCAAGTGGCACTCATGTTGTAGTTCTGGATCTGTTGGGATTTATTAATCGGTTAGTTGTTGGTGCTTTGTTCTTGTAACTGGAAATGATATGCTACAAACTTAGGTGTTTGATTGTAGCCCTGATGTGTTGCATCCAAGGCTCTGACACACTTTGATTATTTAGTAGTATTACTTCATTGTGCTACCCCTGAATCCAATGCTCAAAAAGCTTTCGTGAATTCTAGTCTCATCATGTTTAGTCTCTTTACTT
>VUQG01002820.1:52632-64619 GCA_015106755.1 Etia nguti
GTGCATACACGCTTTCTGTGAGTAAATTGAATTCAAGGTCAAGGCCGGTCAGGGCTTCTTACCTATAGAAAATTCATGTTTAGAAAGGACAAATACTGCATTGTGATTTCTGCCATTGTCTGAGAATACAGTATGGATGTGGAGCAGCTGAACGCTTCACTGTTAACTTAAGCTACTTCTGAAGTAATCTGTATTGATAAATATGGAGTGTACAGTGTGTGAAGTGTGCAGATTTTAAGTCACTGAATAGCAAATTTGTTCCTTTGTGATACTGGGCTTTATAAAATACACTGAATTGCCTTTCATAGGTAAAGTGAGCAGTAGTTTAATTGTTCTATTCAATCAAATATTTAAGACTGTGTTGCTGTGAAGCCAGGGTGTTTTAAAGTGGACCTGTTGTGCTCATTTTCACTGCTTTATTTTTATTCTTTCACTCTAGTTTAAGCACTAAGTCATGCAACGTTAGTCCACTAAAGTCTATTTCTTTTGTTCTTGGCCTTGGTGGAAACCTTTAGTTCATCTGTTTAAGAGCAAAAATCAAGTTTATTTTCTCTCCCTTCCTCCTTCCCTTTGATCTGACTTTCTTATGACTGGCTTTATCCTTGTAAACTGATAATCTGAACAGCAGGTGGGGAAGGCTGCAGTGCAAGTGATAACCATATTAAACCTTTAACATAAAGTGTATTATATTTCATATTTCATATCATATCTTGGGTTTTTGAGGCCCCTACATCATCAGTGTGATTATTTATGAACCCTAACTGTGACCCCAATTATGTTTTTGAGAACTAAATTGACCCATAAAACCCATATATGCATTTAATTTCATTGTTGATGTTGTTATTGTTCTGTTTTTTGTTTCTTTGTTTGGTTTTCTTTTGGCTGAAGGTTCAAAAAAACTCCTCAGTTTAAAAAATAAACACATAATTGAATTTGTTGGCTGTTATTCCCATTATTATTTTGGTAAAGATTGTCCCCTCTCTGTGACATAAATATTAGAACTCTGCTGTGAATGTATGACAGAAAATACATTTCAGTACATGTTCTGAACTGTATAATGCTTAAATGAAGGAACACCAGAGTGTCCTGTGTATTTCCTTGTCTTAACTGTTTACACTTACTCACTTGAAAGGTGGTGGTTCAAGGGATACCGGAGGTTGCCAGAGCTGTCATTCATATTGACGAACAGAGCAGCAAGAGTAAGTACAAACTCCTGGTGGAGGGTGACAACCTGAGAGCGGTTATGGCGACACATGGCGTGAACGGAAGTAGGACCACTTCAAACAATACTTATGAGGTATGAGTCCCCCCCAGTGCCAAATGATTGTGTGTCATACATTTTTATTGATTTAAAAAAAAAAAAAAGAATGGGGTGCACAAGTTTTATTGTGAATTTTCTCTTATCCACACAGGAGGCTCAAAAGTATACATATAGACTCAAATATATACACAGACTTGTACTTTTGGTTATTTTACCAAAGGTTTTTGGTGATTTGTATATATTGTGCTATTCCTTATAGTCTAGTCTGTTTTTGTTAATGTTACTGCACTGGAGCAACTGTAACCCACATAATTTCCCTAGGGATTAATAAAGTATGCTGATTCTGATTCTGATTTAGCAAATTGCATCTTGACCAGATGCTTTTTGTAGCCATCAACAAGCTTCTGGCATAATTTTGGCTGAATATTTGCCCACTCTTGGGAGAATTGGTAGAGTTGATTGAAACTGGTTGGTTTCCTAGCACAGACCCTTCGTTTAAGCACAGTTTAGAAATTAGACCCAGCGCATTATGCTACCAGCACCATGCTTGTCAGCTGTTACAGCGCTCTTTGATTTGCTTGTGGTTGGAATGGTTAAATGCTCAGAAATGGGTGCTTGTTTGCCCAATTCTTGTTTTTTCTAAAGTCATTAAAGATGTTTCTTGAACACTAATGCCACTCTGGAAAAGTAGCAGGTCAAAGAAATTATTAGAAGCCCAAAATTACCATGATATTCATTCCCATGATGAGTGTGTATAAACATCTGACCTGTAGAATCACTCAGATAATCCAAGCTGAGTATTTAAAAAAAAAATAAAAAATGCTTTAACTGCAAAACTGAAGCGTTAACATTTTTGCTGTCATTGATGGGCAAAAACATATTTGCACACATTTTCATTCGCTTTTAATTAAATTGCCATCTAATTTGTATCTAACATTGTCTCTAAGTGTTATCGTTTGGTTAGAAGTGAGTAGAGCGTGTGAGTAGAAATATATGTTATAGGCTCATTAAGTTTTTCTTGTTAAACATTAATTAACAAATATGCAAGATAAGCAAAGCTAGCTTAACAGTGTTTCAGCTTAGATCAGCTCTCACTACTTTGTATTAATGCTTCTATCTAACAACACAAAGACTAGTCTATGAAGGACTCTAAGAGAGCTGGAAGTTGTTGTTGCTGCTACACTGAGTATTCAGCCATGTCCTTGAAGGCTGTCACTTTTTTATATCTCCATCACTCAAATGGAGCACCAAGTTTTCTAATACATCCACTCCTGTGCGTTTAAAAGAAATAAATGAATTTCTTGGATGGAACCTGTTGGCTCAAAGTGCATGAAGTAATGGACACGTTTTAAAATGTCAACTGTTAAAAAAGAAGGAAAGCAGTCACATAAATTATCATGCCAGCTGAAAGTAGCTGAGAACACTTGAACTGACTGTGGGGAACTCTGCACCAGGGCTTTTTTAAATGTGTTTATTTTTTAAACAAGCTTTTCTGTGCACTTGAAAGGTCGAGAAGACCTTGGGCATTGAGGCTGCTAGATCCACAATCATAAACGAGATTCAGTACACCATGGTGAACCACGGAATGAGCATTGACCGACGTCACGTCATGCTTCTTGCAGATCTCATGTCCTATAAGGTAAGAACCGCTGATCTACATACATTACGTGAATTAATATCCTTTCATCTCCTTGTAGGGGAACTAATGTAACTGTCTTCTATCCATAAAGGGTGAGATCCTGGGAATCACCAGGTTTGGTTTAGCAAAAATGAAGGAGAGTGTCCTCATGCTGGCTTCTTTTGAGAAGACAGCCGATCATCTTTTTGATGCTGCCTATTTTGGACAGAAGGACTCAGTTTGTGGTAAACTGCTGTTTCATCTGCATAATGAAATTGATCTTCGTGGCTTGACTGCCCTGTTAACATCCCCCTGTGTTCCTGTTTCAGGTGTGTCTGAGTGTATCATCATGGGGATTCCAATGAATATTGGAACAGGACTGTTCAAACTGCTGCACAAGGCTGACAGAGATCCCTCTCCAGTCAAAAGGCCTCTCCTCTTTGACAATCCAGACTTCCATATACCTTTGATCACATAGCATCAAAGGGCAAAACAGCAGGGATGTTTCAAGGTTTTGCTTTTTTTTTTTTTTCATAGCTGACAAATATTATCTTCAAGTGCAGAAGTGCCTGCCAATGTGTCACATCATTTTCTGTTTGGGGATTTAACAGAAAATGGGATTGCCTATTTTTGTTGGTTGGTAAACTGTGAGAAGACTGAGTTTCATTTTAGAAAACTAGCAGCACCTGAGATAGAATTACTTAAGTTAAATTTTGGGTAACAGCAAAAAAAGGAAAAATTTAAATGCTTTAAAGTCATAATCTTGTGTTCCTGCACTGATCACACTGTGAAAAACATTGTTATAAACAGGTGTCTTGCTAACATGAGAAAGATTACCTCTTAATTACGGCGCAGAATGGATTTCTTCTGTGCTGGTACTTAGTTTTGCATAATGTATGAACTGCTTGCGTCTTAGCGTTGCAGCTTCACCCACATCGCAAAGCTCATATTATGCTGTTTGACATTTTGGGTTTTTTTCTGCAACATTCAGTTCAGGAGGAGTTCAGTTTGTTCACCTTTTTACATCTTCTAAGAAACCTGTTCTTATAATAATGTAAATAATGTAATAAATAAATTACTCAAAGCTATTTCTTTGGTATTTACAGTGATTTCTACAGCAGTGTTTTAGGGTCATACATAAAAACTGTCACCTCATCCAATTTAGTGTGCTATTTTTCATTTGGTAGCCTCAATTCACAATGGTGTCTTTTTAGAGTCCTTCTAAGTATTTTCTCATTGTATCTAGTGCAGAATCAAGCCATCCAGTGCAAGCATTATATATGAAGAGAGGTAAAAAGAATTCCTCTTTGCACAGGAAAACTGTTTTTCCTCAAAGAAAAATATGATAAACCATTTACACTTACAGCTATAACCTATTGAGACTCACCAGATAACCTAAAGCATATGGTCACCTGCTGAACAAGTGAGCTAAATTGGGACCTCCTTATTTACTTTTAACTGATTAATTCACTGGAGCTGCACTGATGGCTGCTGTAGCTTGGCTGATCCCCAGTTTCTTTCATTTGAATGTCTGTTATTTGAAGTAGCTGCAAATGAGCACTCATATGACTGTAAAGCCTAAAAGCCCATGGTTAAAAAGCTTTCAAATGGCCTCCTTGTATTTCTAAATTAAGAATGTGAATGCAATTGCATTCACTGAAACTATCCAATGTTCACTGGGTAATGAGTTATCTTTGTGCTTTTCCCAATGTAGTTAAATTTGGTTTTTTTAAGGAAAAAGCCTTGAATTTTACTCATGTTGTTGGTAGAATGAGGTTTGACATCAAATACAGCGATGATCAGATCAGTTCAGTCCAGTACACTGGTAAGTACTTGTGTGCTCAGTGGTTAAAAGAAGCATTCCTGTCTCTGTGTTATCAGGATATAGAAGGCTTTTGGAGTGCTATAATGGAAAATACAGTAATATGGTCAAAATGCTTTTTGGTGCCCAGCTGGCTTGTTTTATTCTTTTAACTTGTCATTGGTTGTGGCAGCCTTTGCCAATGAAAGTTCTTTGAATATGAATGCAACAACCAAAGGTTTGTGTTTAACCTTTTTTTTTTTCCCAGCCACATTCTCTGATTCATTGGAAGCCCAGCTGTGAACTTCAGAAGATCCCCGGTGCTTGCAAGCGAAATGTTTATCGTTTTATCTCCAATGACCCATTACACCCTCTCCTCTCCCCTGCTGTGACTTCCATGACTTCCATCAATAGAATAATTGAGAACTAATAATGACAGAATTTGTCTACATGGGGTAAATATTTGATATTTAAAAGACTGATTTTATGTGGCATATTCTTTTTGACTCTTCAAATATAACTAAGCACTTATGTATTTCATATTGCTGCAAGGCATCTGTTAGTTTCCTTAGCATTACAGGTGCTACAGCAGCATTGTTCAATAAGATATCAGGATGAGCTGAATTCTGAGTCTCCTTAATAACCTCTTTCAGAAATGTTTGCCCCTCTGTGTGTGTCCTTAAGCACATAACTGTTCTGGAAGAGCAATTCTGAAAAAACTGAAAAATCACATTTAACATTGCTTTTCTTTGTATTGAGATCATAAGTAGGTGTTTCCTTTCTTCAAGCAACAGGTGAAATCAAAGTAGTTACCCTTTGGTACCCAGCCTGTTCTCTCCAGTATTTTTCACACAGTCTATATTAAGACCATGTCTAAATTTAGCATTGAAAAAAGGTGGGACTTAAGCATAAAACTTAATATACTGCCATGAAAATTGCTTATTTTGCTTCTAAATCTACATATAAGCTGTTCTGTCTAAGCTGTTTCTAACCAAGTGCCTAAAGTTGCAATTTAAAATGGGTTTTTTTGTAAATATAACCATGGCCATGCCTTGAATAGAGAGCCTTATTTGTGCTTGAGTGATTCATAGGTAAGTGTTAACTGGTTCAACAAACAATAAGCATTCCTCTAAAAATGTTCAGCTTCATGGACTGGACTGAAAAAGAGTCAAAAGAGAGCCAGTTTCCTAAAACTTTTCAAAGACCTTCGGAAAACCTCTCGATCTATTGATCAAGACCACTTTAAATTTTAACATTTGAATTTGTTCTGGCTCTTTGGAAGCAAAAATTGGAAAAGATGACACGTGGCACAAGACTTTTTCGCAGTACTGGATCAACAGTGAGTTTTGCTGTCAAAAAGAATTCTGACTCTTAAAAAAAATATCCAGAGACCTGGGATTTACAGAAAGAATTCTTTAACGCATAAGAAATAATTCATGAAATAAGCAGTAATCGATCCGGTCTCCTCATACACAAATATAGCCTGCTCATGCTTATGTGACAACATGTCGCTCATGGCGTGAAAAAGGTGCACATCCGCTCTCACAAAGAGTGAAGCACCACACTGACCGAAAGACGACACTGACCAGATGCTCTTTGACAAATCGGGTCTTTCCTCCTTTTGTCTCTTTCTAGCATTTTGCCAGTCAAACTTAATGACACACACCTGCTTCCTGTGATTCCCTTTCACTCCTTTAAGTTTTCCCCAGTTTCTGGTAACAACCTTCAGTCCAGTCATGGTATTAAAAAATGAACGATGGGTTGATTGTCAATGCAATCTTTAAATTCTGCACAGTTGTGAAAAGTAAAGACAATCTATTGTTACCAGCACAGAATAGTTACCACATAGCGCTTTAGTAACCACAGAGAGGAATATTTTACTACATCAAGAGCATAAAATACTACTGCTTATGTGAGCTTTAATTCCTCTCCAAGAGCTAAGTTTTGACAGACATTCGTAGCCTTTTACTTCAAAGCCATGAACTACAGGATAATAAGGTACACTGCTGAAAATGAAGAGCATATTTCTGCTTGCGACTCTACAAAGAAAAACAGCAGGGGCTTTCTCCTGATTTACTCTTTTTATCAGAGCATTGCTCAGTGCTGTGTAAATTTGTAAATCAAGAGGTCCCATGACACAAAGACTGTGCTGTTTCAACAGCTGAAGTGAGTGAAAAAGGCTGCAGAACACATCAAAATAACCCAGACAGCCTAAAGCATCATTAGGGGCCAGCTGTTTAAATTAAACATAGCTTTCAGCACACACAAAGCATCATCCAATTACATTTGATAATCCGGACAAGCACAATCAGTCAAAATCAGAAAAATACTAAAACAGAAGCAAGGCCTGAACTTCATGCTCAGTATTACAGAGAACACAAAATGCACATACTCTGCACCTGTAGGCGGCTATCAATGGGATTCACCAATAATTCATGTAATCCGAGTTTCACAAAAGATTAAAAGGAGCTGAAATCGTGTGTTGCTGTATGCTGCTGTAGGAGTCTTCCCTCAGAGTTTAGTAAGCGCCTCCAATTTCACAGATTTAACTACAGCTGACACATTTACAAGTGGCTGCAAGGAATAAACACAACTTGAGCTCTTATTAAAAGTTTTCTGAAACCCTGATTTGATTCTGGTGAGCATGCTCATATGTAGCATGAAACTTGTGTTTTACGTCGTGTAATGATTGTGTGTGTGTGTGTGTTAGATAGCAGAAACAGACAGTTTTTCATCCAACATGTTGGCAGCAATGAGATGAGAAGGCTGTCTGATTGTTCAGTACCACTGAGGCGGAGAGATGCTGTTTATGTACAGTAGTGCACTCTTGCAAATTCTAGCATGATTAATAAAAAATAGAAATGCATGCTAAAAGTAGCATATTGATAATATTTTTAAAGCTTCCACAGTTTCACAAGAGTAAACCGGTAAGTACCGGTAACAGTCATGGTTTAAGAGAAGCTAAGCTCCTCCCTCCCCCGGCTGCACTAAAGACTAAAACCTGGTTTCGGTGAGGCCACTGTGCAGACCCTGTCTATATACAGTACCCTTCTGCGCGTACATGGATTATTTAAAGCTTTGGAATAAAAATACTTAAAAACGTGCAAATCAAATCTAGGCCAAGTATAGATAAACTAGAAATAAATATATTATATATATATAAATATATTATATATATATAAATATATTATATATATTATTTTTAATTTTTTTCCCTTTAGCACAATTGATGAGCTCCAAGACAGAAAGTGTAACACCAAAATGAACACGCACTTAAACTTTAACACTAAAGACATCAGAGTCACAAAAAAATTACACAGAGCGACTTTACAAACTCTTCTGTTTGTGTTTTTATAAGAAGTCCACAGTCACAACGTGTACCTCGCTTCCTCGCTCGAGTATATCCCGCAGGTTTAGGCTGTCTCACTCGTTTGAACATCTCGTTCTTCCACAGTGAGCAATAAAATAAAATAAAAGGCAGACAGACTTCCTGTCATGATTACACCTCATTTTGTTTACATTCATTGTTCAGCACTCAGTATGCATATTTAAAACTCTTCCGACGGTCAACAGAACAACCACTGATCACTTTATGTTCACATTTGCATTGCTTTTTGCAAAAAAAACATCAGCGACTACAGCCTTAACACATTACATTGTGAATAAATGTGGAGTGTGTTTTACCCTACTCTAAATGTTTTACTCTAATGTCTGCATCACTTATGGAGTAGATTTGGCTTGTAGTCCAAAGCGCTTTGAGTCATTAGTAAGTCTAAAAAAGCCTTAAATTTATGACCACCCACTTCCATTCCAATTTTCATTGATGTTTTCATATGGACAGCCATTTAGCAAATTAAATGTGACTGTATGTTTTGCACTTTTCAGGCTTATTCAGGTGCTGTTGTTCATATTTCCATCTATGTTCCTAAAAGCAGAATTCTGTTTAACATAGTAGAGGCTGGATAAGGTAGAGGATTTAAAACGGCTCACGGAGGGGGACGTGGTGGACAACAGAAGAGAGAACCTTTTAGATTAGGGCAACTATAATGGATCATGGTGTAAACAATGGTCAGTGACAGACTGAACTGGGGATACAGCCCAGTCTGACTGTTCCACAATTAGAACAGTTATGCAAACGGTGATTCATTCTGTAAAAGCATCAAAGCAAAGCCCACTGAAAACCTTTCCTGCTGTGTTTCTGTGACTTTGTTCCTGTGGGACGCTGGTTTCTACAAAGAGGGGCAGATCTGTATTTTGTATTTCAAAGGTGTTTAACACATTGTGCAGATTTCTTCCAATGATTAAGACATACGGATTTACAACTTCAAATGCTGACATAATGTGCTGTGCATGTGTTGGTTTGCCATGTTTGTGTGTTCTGATTGACGCATGAGTTGTTGTGAGCTCAGACGAAGATTATTTTTGTATGCAACAGCAACTTTGCGAAGCAGTGTATTAGGAAAGCTGACAGTGTGAAGAGGTTTGAAAATTAGTATTCAGCCCTTCATGTATTGGGAGCTTTAATCTTATTAAACTGTACAGTGGCTATATTTACTTTCTTATGATTTTACCTGCTCAGCTTATGATTAAATAGTCCAAAATAGGCTTACGCACATTCTGCGATATAATAAAAATTTGTATCTGAAGGATGGTGACTCATGGAAAGAGGTTAATCTCTGATCTTAAAGGTTTGCAACTGAATCAACCTGAACCAAGGTGTTTTTGCTGACTTGAATGCAAATGCCAACTTAATGCGAATTTAGCTGTCGATGAAAGATTAGGCATCTCTTCTAAAAGCATAGCTCTGCAAAGTCCTCTACATTTTCATTTCCAAACAGTTCCTGCTGTGACTTAATACAATTCCAGGTCATTTGGGGTGACATTGAACACTCATGCATCATTATGCTTTCACGAAGAACTGCTGAATGTCCTCCAGATTTCAGAGACAAGCGAAATGATTTCTCAGTAGGGTCTGACCACCCTACTCGGTGTTTATAGTTAAAGTGTCTCTTTGTGATATTTGTTAACAATCTTTCTTCTGCGCTCCTGACCAGCATGGGAATACATTCCCTAACTCCTTGCTCTGCAGAGATATGTTATCGAGCTGTTGGACTTTTGCATCTTTCAGCCACACCAGTGAAACTTGAAATCACATTTGATGGCCTCAAGTGAAAGTAATTGACAGCAAGCGTGGCAATCCAAGGTAGCCAGGTAAAATAACTGAGTTCTGGGACAATTCCTTCTCATTTTACTTGAGAGGAGCTGTTTGCAGGGAGCTCCGTTTGAATGGTGGAGATTTTCTCTCCTATTATTTCAAGGGAGCTCTCTCCATGTGATGACGTCGAAGGGCCCTTCTCTGCTGAGTGCGGCTCCAGGCTATTGCCTTCGTCTGGCTCCAGGAAGGCTTCTCTGCTTTGGGGTTTGATGAACTGCACACTCAGTCTAGGCGCCACCACAGCGCCACTCTGCTGGTTAGGCTTTCGAATGCAGTGGGAGAGGGTGGAAAAGCAACTCTTCTTGAAGTTCTCGTTCATGAAGGCGTAGACGATGGGATTGTTGAAGCTGTTGAAGAACCCGATGGCCTGAACAATGGCGATGATCGTGTTGAGCGTGACTCCGTCGTATTTCTTCTCCAGGTCATCTGAAGGAGAGGATAATTGCACATAAAAAGGATTAAGGCTTTTAATAAATGGAAATATGCACTTAAGCAAGATCTTTTTTTTTCTTTTTTTTTTAAATTCTTGACTCCAGTGATCCCTTAATGCACGAGGCAATGCTTACAGTATTCAAAAAGCATGTGGACTGTGTGGAAGGGTGCCCAGCAAATGGTGAATAGCAGAACAATGGTGATCATCATTTTCACAGCCCTTTTCTTTTTCCTGTAGAAGGTAAAAGAAAAATCAAAATCATTATGCAAAAAATTAAAACTACAGAAATGTAACACAGGTCTTTTTGCAGGGAAAAAGCAGGTGTGACCAAGAACATTAATCATTGCACTCTTCTTGCATTGGAATGTACCCAAAAGTTGCAACAGTAAGTCAGCGTGGAAGTGAGTCTGTATTTGTGTGAATTTCTTAAAAAGACTTGCTTAAAAGTTTGCTTAGAGCAAGCTCCCTGTTCTCAAATGTCTAATCTATACAGTCAGATAAAAAGAGTGTTTTTACTTGAATCTGCAAGCAGTCCTGTGTAAAACTAAGTGCACTTCATGATTTGGTAGCTTGCAGAATCACCTTTAACAGCAGTAACTCGAAGCAGCTGTTTTCTGATCTCTCACATCTTTGTGGAGAAATTCTGGCCCACTCTTCTTTACAACTTTTTTTGAGTTCATTGAGGATTTTGGACATTTGTTCCTGCACAGCTCTCTTAAGGTCCCACCACAGCATTTCAGTAAGGTAGAGGTCTGGATTTTGACTGTGCCTTTGCGACACCTTGAGTAATTTCTTTCTCAGCCAAACTGTTGGAGATTTGCTTTTGTGCTTGGGATCACCGTGCTGTTGTAGGACCCAGTTTTGGCCAAGCTTTAGCTATCGGATAGATGGCCTCAAATTTGACTCTAGAATATTTTGGTATACAGAGGAGTTCATGGCTGACTTGATGTCTGTAAGGTGCCCTGATCCTGTAGCTGCAAAACAGTCCAAATCAACCCCCCATCACTGTGCTTGAAAGTTGGTATGACGTGTTCGTGCTGATACGCTCTGTTTGGTTTTTGCCAAATGTGGTGTTGTGCATTACAGCCAAACATCTGTGGTTTCTCCTCTGTCCAAAGACATTAGAGATTTGTGCTTTCTTTAGATGCAACCTTGAAAAACTAACCTAAATTATTTTTTAGAAAGATTAGTTTTTCTCCTGGCAACCCTTCCACCAAGCCATATTTATCCAGTCTCTTTCTAATTCTACTGTCATGAACATTAACATTCACCATGCTAACTGAGGCCCGTAGCCTGAGATGTAGCTCCTTGGTCTTTTTCTAGTTTCTCTGAGCATTGCACAGTCTGACCTTGGGTTGAATTTGCTGTAAAGATTGTGGCATTGTGTTGTCACAGCTAAATACTCTAGACCACCAAACTGCCAAAACCTCAACTTTTATAAGGTGCTCGAACTTGCTGATAGTCAGCTAACCAAGTGTATTTGATTAGCAGTATTTGGCTGTTGCTTGATCTCTTAATTCCTATGGAAGCTTTAAAGTTGTACTTAGAGTCCAGTGAAAACATTCTTTTTCACATTACTATATATCTTTAATGAAATGAACTCAGCCAGTACCACATATTGCAGGTCCAAACTATTCTACCAGGTGGCAAAAGTATACA
>VUQG01002821.1:0-16182 GCA_015106755.1 Etia nguti
AGATAGGGTCAGCGGGGGAGCTGGCCCCAGGGAGGGGCCACTTGCCCCTCCCTTTCTTCCCTCCCCATCCCCAGCTGCCTCCCTCTTCCCGCTCCACCACAATCACCAACACACGCAGGGCCTTGGGGTGCAGGTGAGTCACCAGGGTGCAGGGGAGGCATTCCCCCCCTCTGTCCCCTTCTGGCCGCCTGTGCCTCAATTTTATTCCACAACTTAGACATCCACATTACTCACACTCTCATAACACATACATATAGGACCTTGGGGGTGGGCACGCTACACGGCATCCAGACGACCGTCTGTGTATACAACCTCACCTCGGACGCCGGTGCCCATCTCTCAAATTTAAATACATGTAGACATTCAGGGTTCTCGGGAGGGGCTATGCGGCAGGTAGCTCCATGCCCTCCTGTGTTTTAAATGCACCTTAGAACACACATGCATCAACACTACATATGAGTAGGCGGATGGAGGTTTGGGGTCTTCTCTCACCCCCGATCTCTGTTGCCCGTCGGGGCAGGGGGGCTGGGAGGAGGAGTTGGCCGTACGATTGGGGTCTGAAATGTGGGGCCTCCCTGCTACTGAGGATTCCTCATGTTAAGTTTAATGTGTGTCTGTTACACATTGCTTTTCCATTCATCATCTGCTCTCTGTCTTCACGTTTTTTTTTTAATTGTTTAGTGTTTTCCTCTCGGCTAATTCTGTCTTATTTCTCACCTAATAAAAACGGATGCCACTGCTCTTTTTCTTCTCTCCTTCTTCCTCTGGCTGTTCCTGCTTTATCTGCTTCATCCTTTTGTTAATGCCCTAAAGAAAAAAGGAAAAAGGAGGAGTCCTTTTTCCTTTTTTTTTTTTTTTTACTTCCTTCAGAGTGTTTTGTACATCCACTCCATCTTTTTTTTCCATGCGTTGCTTTACTGTTTTTGCCTGCAGACTTTGGAAACAATTTTGTCATATAAATCTCATATTGTCTCACTGCCTCCCGTCTGATATCCACAACCCAGTGCAATCTCTTTCTCATTCTCCTTTTCTTTCTCTGTCTCCTCTTTGCAGTCTCGTTGCTGTCAGAACATATTGCTCTACTTTGATGACAGTTCTCAGTGGCCAGCTGTGTACAAGAGGCCCGAAAAGGTGAGACATCGACACCCTCAGCATCATGTCTTTGACAAGCTATTATCAAAGGGAAGTGCCGCTCCATTTGCTTATTCACATGTCACGCTGGTGCTAATTTTCACATTTAAACCGTAGGATCATATGTTTCTCGCTCTGCTCTGAATAAAGAAAAGTTATCTTTAAAAGCTGACAGTCTGGAGAAAAAAATGAGTCTTTTTACTATCTTTTTACTATTTACTATCAGGCAATCGTGTATTATTGATGATACTTGCAGTGATCAAGTATGGTACAATCCAAAGTTGTGAACACAAAGCAAGACACTAGGGAGCACCGTCTGAAATGAAATGACAGAATAAACTTCCTTCAACTATATTAGATTACAGTGCATACTCATGAGCTTAATTTGATCGCATTTACATCAGTTTTGGTTAGCAAAATAACCTTGTCTTTATACTAGGAAACTGATCAAAGGCTGGGGCTCTATCTTTAAATGGTCTGTAAATCCTTTGCACTGACTGAACAGACTATTAGCTTCAAATACCCTCAAAGCAAACAGCCTGCACTTCATTTGTGTAATAATGCAGTTTCTTTAAAAATCCAATGTGCTTGAGAGAAAAAGCAAAACAATAGAAAATGTATGTGCACATATCAACCCCACATTTAGTAAAATTCATATATATAATCTTATATAGTTTATGTTATCCAATGTTGATTGGTTGTTTACAATATAATGACTAAAGATTGCATAAAAATGTTGAGCCATTGAAACAGTGTTTTTTTTAGACCACCGCCCAATGTAAGATTTATGCCACAGCTGACCTAAGTTAACAGTATTGTATTGGTAATTACCAAAATCTCTTTTTGATGTTTCTGTAATGGTTAATCCACCAACATGCAGAAGCTCTTTTATTAAGAAGATTAGATTAAATGACTTTTAATGCTAAAATATAATTATTACTCTCCACACATTTTCAAATTTACTGTTAATTAATTAATGCTTGATTAGTTTCTGACTTCTCGGAAAAGACCAGCGTGCCAGCTCAAATTTGGGAATAAAAAGGTGAACTTATATTGTTTATTTGCCTAATAAATAACAATATAATTTTCAGTTTCAAAGAACTTTTTGACTCATTTCTAAATATTAATGTTTTATTTTTTGTGACGAGTAGTCTAATAAGTGGTCTAATAATTTTGGACTGTATCCATGTGATGTGAAAAGATATACTGTATAGCGATCAATATATCTTATCACGTCACATGTTTATTGGTTGATTACACGATAGTAAATACACATTGCATATAAATCTGATAGTATTAGAGGGAATACGGAACTTTTAAATATTTTGGTTCGTGTTAAACAGAAATACTCCATTTATTGAAATGCAGCGTTTCTCACCATTTTACAACCGAGATCTGGGGAAACATTTCCAAAAAGAGGATGGAGCTGGCATGTCACAGAGAACCCAGTAATGAGGAGATGTGTTGGTGTGTGTGTAAGGGGGATGGAAAGGATCTGGTCACAACAGTATGCTGTGCAGTGATGTTCTGATGCTGATGTGGAAATGAAAAACAGAATTACATTCAGGATGATAAAGTCTTCATTCCTGCACTTAATGAAGTCTCAAAAAGAAATTTTCCTTGTCATGTTCAGTTCTTGTAATTTAAACACAGTCTTGATGTTAAACTGCAGTTTTTTGTACGATCCTATTAAATGCTGCTGTAATTTTCTTTGTAAGTTAAGCTCTGTGGCGAGAGGGAAGGCATCTACTGTGGGAAATGTTGTGTTTGTCGCTTTGATGGTCAAAAGTGGTCAGTTTGAAGTACTTTTTGACCTTTGATTTACCCTCTATCGGTGTATAATTTTGCATCTGTCTGCTGTAAAAGCTATGTGGTCCAGCAGTATGTGTGGAAATGAAGCATCTGATTTTTAAAGTTTCTTGTGTTGTTTAAACTAGGGCGAATTTCAGAGTTGGAAATGGCTATAACAGTTATTTAGGTTATGAAGTGTTTTGCGGCATATTGGCAAAATCTGTGCTAAAATGCTTTAGAACAGCAAAAAAAAAAAAAAATGACCCAAATACAGTGCATTTCTTGGCTGGTGCACTAAAGTAATTTGGTTGCTGGTGTATTCTTCTTCTCCCTGACATCTTGTGACACACAGACATCATGTTGAGATATTTTCAGTGCACTTACAAACAGCACATTCTCATTTCTCAGCTTTCAGTCAGTTTCTGGTGTCAGATTCTCTAAATCAAATGCTGTGGCACTTATACTTCACACACCTTATAACATTAATGTCAAACAGTCAGACAGGGAACAGAAATCCACTGCAGAAGAGTCAGAAAACATCAGTTTTATTTGCAGCATTCAAACAGACCAGAAGCACATTTTCAATCAGATTTCAGCTAAAGTCACCATGAATTCTGTGCACTGAGAAATATCTCTCTGGGAGCCCAACAACTGTGGGTACATCTTGTCCTGAGGTTCTCTGAAAAGCACTTCGTGAAAGGCTTTAAAAACTTGTCTTGATTTTTCTGTGTCCGCTGATGTCAGAACTGCTACCAGAAAGAAGCCGTGCTGAGGCCCGAAAACAACCAGGTCATCAACCTCACCACACGCTACACCTGGTCAGGCTGTGTGGTAAGAGCATCACACAAACACAGATTTATATATACACTCTACAGCATCTTGTCTCTAAGCCAGAAACAAAGCAAATCTTTGAAAATCCAACACAGGGATGCTTTTCTGTATTTGAAGTTGACCACTGAGCTTGCTGTCTTGTACAGCATGTGTGTCTTTTACAGAGTATAATGTTTTCTCCTTTTATCATCCGACAGTTGAGCATTTTTTTCTTATTTCCTATTGTATACCCTTCTGTAATGTAAGAGAGCAAATCAGTAAACCGAGAGGGAGTGAAAGCTAAAGGCGAGTGATGTGTTTGCATAACATTTTACTTATTTACATTTTTCCTCTGGTAATGATGCATCTCAATCAAACAGAAAGGTTCCCAAAGATCTTTCTTCACTTTAACACTTTTTTTTTTTTTAACCAAGCAACACAAAGTGTGTATTACTTTAGAATGTGTGACTAACAGCATGACTCTGTTGTTGTTGCGGTTACTGGATCTTGTTGCCACATTTCAGGCTACACTGGGGTGTGAAATATGTTTGTATCTTGATATTTCAGGCTCCAAAATCTACTATGACAGCTCAGTGTCTGTCTGTGAGGCAAAATGTGCTGCATTTCTGGATAATAATACATGCATTTCTTCCCCTCCCAGGTGGAAGGGGATGGAAACGAGGAGGTCCTGAGCTGCGTGGGTGGCCGCAGCTTCCGCTCGGTGAGGGAGCGATGGTGGTATATCGCTCTCAGCAAGTGCGGGGTAAGCACTGACCTCTGACCCTCCACAGCCTTCCCTGACCCTGTTGCCCTGGTTTTCTTTAGAAAGAGCAGGTTCACCACCAGACAATGCCGTGGTGACGCAACACCTTTTTTCGTGCAAAAACACAGAGAGAGCTCACAAACAAACCCACTCCTGTGGTCACTGTGTGATTCTGTTTGTATTCTAAGACAAATGCACGTCATTACCCCCATCATCCTCCACGTCACCATCTAGTCTATCCCTTAGGGTGACACAGAGGAAGCAGGGAGTTATATTCTTGTCTTAGATACCAATAAATTGATTGAAATGCAGCTTTTTTCCCCCCTTTTTTTTGCATTCAGGCGGAAAGCTCATACATTTCTGGTGCAAACAGCTGAATCAGATATTAAAATAGGAAAGCTCAGGCAAAAATATATCCAGCATACCCCGAGGAGGGGCTCTGTGAAATATTGGATATTTTAAGGCTACTTTTTTGTGCTGCTTCCCAATAAATTTTAAATCAACGTGAGCATAATTTCTGTCTCACTGTATGCTTACCCATTTGGGCATTTTGCACCAGGCTAGACTTTAAATAGTGGAAGTAAAAATATCTAAATAGACAAAAAAAAAAAAAGCGCAAAGAATTATAACCCAGTGATTTAGAGTAGTTATTCAAGCTCCTAACTCAGTTATACGGATACTTTTACAAACATTTAGAAACTGGTCTTCAGATAAGGATTACGCCGAATGTTAAGTTAAAGATTTGTGTGTAAAATGCCACACAGACACCCCTAAATTCATCTCCTCAGATGTTACAACCAATCCTTTATCTGTGTATCTGTCTCTGGATTTCCGCCTGACACTCTGAAGTGCCTTATCTCTCCCTTCATACTGCTACACTTTCTGCATCAAAGCACAGAGACTCCAAGTATGCAGCCGTCTGCTTCGACTGAGTTAAACATGCCTTGTGAGGCCTCCGCTGTAGCTGACTGGCTCGCTTTGGGGACATTGACGCATTGTGTTGTTTTATAATGGGATCGGTGTTGTGGTAATGGTGTGCCGGAAGAAAATGACCAAAGTGCTAGCTGTGGTATGTTGTTTGTTGATATGAGTATAGGCTGGGGCACCCTGTCCAGAAATTATGAGGCTGGATAATGATAGCTCAGTGATGATATATCCTCCTTCAGTCAAGGACAAATCCCAGGGATAGCTGTGTTTTTTGTTGTTGTTTATTTTTATTTTTTTTAATAAATGCAGGTAAGAGAAAGTGTTAAATATCTGCTGAATGTGTACCACAGTATGCCTGCCTATCAATGACACACTCTCCTGTACGCGGGCATGTCATGCTCCGATTCTGTGTGTAATTGTGTGTGAGCATTCCTGGCCTTGTATTTTTTTGGGGAGGGTTGCGTAGGGTTGTTTTTGTGCTGCCACTTGAGAGCCCTAGCTGAAGAGGGATATGATTAGAATGGATGCTTCCTGGAGAGTATGGTTTAGTGTCACGCCAGCATCCGCTGAAAGACACGCTGCCTAATGCTGTTGGACTTGAGAATAAAGGCTCGCCTCCACTCCTGGGGAAATATGCATGCTACGTCCCGCAGCCAATTTCCACCCCTCGTCTCTCACTGCTTGCGTTCTCGCTTCCGTTTTGCTTTCACACCTCTTCATCTTTCTTACCTCTGTCGCTCACAATCTTTAGCTGTGTCTCTCTTTCAACTCTCTGTCACCAAGCTGTGACGCGCTCCACGCCATTTCATATCTATTTACTCCTGCATCTCCTGTTCCTCTCTGTCAGCCTGTCCCTAATTGTGTTTCTCCTCTCCATCTTGCAATCTCACTGGTCTCATTTCTTTTTTGCCTCTCGCTCATTTAATGCATTTTTCCCGGCACCCTCACTTTTATCTGCTACTCCCTGTTTCCCACTTTGTTCCTGTTTCTCTCTTATCCGGCTCTTTTTTTGTTTCGTGTACTTTCCATCTCAGTCTTTACCTGTGGAAGTGGGTCTAAATCCAAATCAGCTCCTAAGTCCTTAAAAAAAGAGGACGTCTGTTCTCAGTTCCCTCGCCAGCATGAACTGGTAAAATGTGAGGCTGATCTTTATTTAACATTTTCAAGCAATTTCACTTGATTAATTATAGCAGGAAACCTCAAGGCTGCAAATAATTATTATTTTATCAGGGGGAAAAAAAAGACATTCATAAATAAACTTCAAGTCATCCCAGAATTTCACATGATGATTCATAACATCAAAACTTTTACAAAGCTTTACAAAAAAATCCTTGTCATTAGACTGTTTTGAAAAGTTGGTGTATTAATAAAACTTATGTAGAACTAATTGGGTACCATCAATAGAAAGTGAAGAGAAAACAGAGCAAATGCAGAATAATTACTTGCATTTGTACGAGCAACTGTTGTCAGAGCATTAAGCGTTGTGTACTTTCAAACACAAGTGAAGATCTAGAAGGCTTTGAATTGCTGTAATCAACTTTTCCTTTATTATTCCAAGCAGAACTACTGCTAATGAAGCAAAATTACTTCAGCAGGGAACCAAGAAAGAACTGAAATTAGGCTGGCTGTAAAGAGGCAGGGGTTAAAGAAACGGCCAGAATTTTGCAGCTGTCAGCTTGGCCGAGCAACAAATCACAGCTACTGTATTTTGTCCAGGTTCTCCTGTTCTAGACGGCGAGCCAGTTTGGACGTGAAACATCGCGCTTGTTCAGTGTAATAAATAACAACAACAAAAAAATAACAGGATTATCTGACAGTGTTATGAGTCTTCTGGGAGATATATTTACCCATATAAAAAAAATCGGACTTTGTGATTTGTAGATTGTAGTAGTAGTTACGGTGTGAACACAGAGTGTAACAGTTAAAACTGTGATTCTAGTAACATGTTCCTATAGTACACAGTATATGCACCATCTTTGTGAGAGTTGCAAGTAACGTTTACCTTACTTTTTTCATCAACTATCAGCTCACGGTCGTCACAATTTCTAAAAGTGCAAGGTGATGCCAACACCTAAACATAAATTACATTATGTTATTTTACATTGTATAGATAAAAAATATGTGGACAGGATCCCTCACTGAAGAAATGTAACAAAAAAAGGGGAAAAATGATTTCCTTTGCTGTACCGTCTGCTATATTACCATCTGTCACTTTCTTCTTCACTGCAAGTTAAAAAATTTCATTCGTATGATAAGTCGCCACCACAAAGGGTCATGGAGCAGTGACTCTGGCAGGGACTCTTTTTAAGGGGTTTGCATGTTTTTATATTGTAAAAGCCTAAAAGATTTTGCACCCATGATACAGTATATTTCTGTGTTTTGTCCCACACTGAGACAGGGGTGTACTTTTGGCCTGAAGGTGCTTATCATGGTCTGGGCTCTGCTCCTTAGATCTATAAAAGGAAATGTTAATCTGTTAATCTGGCTATCTGAGTTTGTTGTTGAAGCATTTCTCTGACCGTCTGGCAATTTCAGTATGAGTTGTAGCACCAACTGCGAGTCAGGCCTTATCTCCCGACATCCATGCCTGACCTCACTGATACTTCAGTACCTGGCTGTGAGAAAATCCCCTGATGCGGTCGGGTTATAAAATCCTGTGGCAGGCCTTCCTAGAAGAATGGCTGCTATTTCAGCATTATGGCAGATTTCACCTAAATTTTAATAACCACTTGAATTTACTGGTCATACTTAGTGCTACAAGCTTGTGAAAGCAGATGCTTAATGGCCTCTGTAGCTTTAGAGAAGCAAATGATGCTTAAATAATCATAGTCATCAGGGCTAAGCTGACTGTAGTCAGGGAATCACCCAAGTAGATGCTATAATATTGCTGGTTTGGGTGTACTGGAGACAAACAGGGACTTCAAGTCAGGATTTTCTTCCCAAAGATGTCACGAATAGATCATCAAATACAGCAGCTTTAGAAACCTCTGATCTTGACTGGTTGTATGTTGGACTTTACAAATGTTCAAAAAAGTCTTTCTGTTAATTAACTTCAATATTACCAGGCTAAGGGGTCTTATCCCACTTCCCATTTATTTCTTGTAAGAAATAAATCAACTGTCATTTGGAAAGTGAGTTTTTTAAGCGTTTAAGTCGGGATTTAGAGATCGCCATACCACAAAAAGAGTTTAGTGAATGTTACTAATGATCTGGACCATGAACTTGTGTCTGTGCTTGTCTGAGTGCAGCATCCAACATTGCCAACATTTTACATCAGCGAAAAACAGCAGTGCTGGTTGGAGTCATGATTATCTGGTGATGAATTGTTTTATTGATGTAAATAACACACAAAAGTTAGTCTTGGAGTTTTACAGGTTTTCATTCTAGGGCCAGTGTGTATGGCATCATCCATGCCTTGCTCAAGTAACATTAATAGAAAATGTTGCATACATTTTCACTGCTTTGCAAGTAATATTGAAATCTGCATGGCAGATAAACTACAATCAAGTCCCAGTTAAATGAAGGCCTGGATGACTTGAAATGTTCAAATTCTAAATTCATACTAAACTGAAGTTACTGTATTTTTAAAAACCTTAGAAACACATTCTGGATGGCATTACCTTGGCCTCCGGTACTACTTTGAAGAACCTTGGAGACATTTTTGAAAAGGATACATCTTTAAACTCACACATAAAACTGACTGTGCAAACACAATTTTCGGAGAAAAAGGTTTGTTGCACTCGAACGGTACCCAAACCTTTACGTTCCAGAGGCACACTCTCTCAAAAGACTCAGAAATCCTTTGAAAATATTGTTATCTGCAGCTTAAGGGATCACAAGTTGTATCAGACTGTTTTGATGTTGGGTGAGAACACCTTCAGTGTGCGATACATCAGTGCGGTATGTCGAAAGTGGGTGCCTTTTACACCAGAAACCACCCAGCAACCCTAAACTCATCTGTGAACCCCGTGGAGAGAATTCCTGGAGTGAAGTGCCACTTCTTCCCTCATCTCCCCTCTTTCCCATGCATCCATTTCTCTCTCTCCCTTTTTGCATTTTCTTGTTTCCTCAGCCTCCCTTTCTCTCTACCTGTATTTTAAACTTTCTCTCTCCACATCTATCACTCTCCTTATCTCTGTCTCCTTGCTCTTTGTGTCTGTATTGATTTTGTGGCAATGCACGCTCCACGCTTCTCGCCCTTTTTTGATAGAGGGAGTGAGATGGAGTCTCAGGCTGCCAAATGAAATCAAAGTCTTTTCTCTCCCCCTCCCTCTCTGGTCCCTAGCTCAAGCAACAAGCGCGAACTCCATCGGCTTTGAACTTGCGTCTGTGAAATGAGCTCTCTGTGCTCTGATTGTCAACCTATCTTTGTGCCCTTTCTCTTGTTCTTGCTCCCCATACGTCTTTTTTTCTCACCTCCCAAATTCATTTCAATTTGATGCTTTTTGTGTCGAGAACTGACAAATAAACATTCTCATTAACCCAATATTGGCTTGCCACAGGGGCATGCTAGTTTTCTTTGTGGTGTTTCTCCTGACTTAAATAAAACAAATATTCTCTCTTTGTGATAGCTTTCACACCACTGCACTGTCGGGCAGTTATATCAGATCAACATTTGAAGATATTGAGCCTAACAAATAATTAAAATCACCGTATTAATAATTGAGACCAAGAAGACTCAGAGAATTAAGCAAGAGAAAGCTGTTGCTATGGATATGATCTTTTCATCCTTCCTGTTAATTTGGGCATCTCTGGATTTGCAGCACAGTGTCGGCAGAACAGCCTAGATTCCTTTTTCTTTCCCCATCAACTTTTTCTGTACACCTGGGGGATCCTGAGGTGCTTCGAGGCCAGCTCGAAGAATGACTAAATGACACAGCTGCATTCAGTGCATTCAGTTGTAGTCGGGTATACCATACCTGTCTCCTCGTAGTAAATTACCAGAGATGCAATAATTGCCATTTTCTTGGTCGAGTCCAATTCCTCTGTCGACTTTCCAGAATTCTGATTTTCTTTGTGGGACTAATGACTTGCAGCATTTGCAACCAATAAATAAATAATACAAAATAAATACAAAATATAATTTCCATAATAAAAGAAATAATTAAACTTCACAATTTCCCCCAAACTGGAGAAGGTTACAGAAACTTCTGTCACTTAATCAACTGAAAATAAAGCACTCTGCTACTGGAACGAGGCACAGATAATTAACTAAAAACAAATTGCCGTACACCCACCTTTACCTGACATATTTCACCTTACCAAACAAAAGCAGGTGCAACATATTTATATAACAAAACAACTGTCAGGTACTTAACAACATTTTTCAATATATGCGTAATTTCACCAGGATGTTGACACTTTTTTCACTCATCTCGAAATTTTCCTAGTATCTGTTTTGATTCTTTGTTCATACTGAGGCTGCAGGCTTGTGGCTGGCTCCTGAGCTCTGGATAGTTTGTCCAGTTTTCCTTTGTAAACGTTTTTCAAAAGTGATTTAAGTGCTGGAATAAGTTTGTTTTCATGAACATTTTCGTGGTGGTCCCCCATAATTTACTTTCACAAACTTTGTTTTTATTCTCACAGTGAAAAGCCTCCATGTTAATGGCATGCCAGCATGTGGCTCTAAATATGCATGTATTTAAATAAATATATTTTGGGTTCCTAAGACTTTAATTATGACAGGCGTTTGAGAGTAATCAGGAAAGGTGGGAGAGCGGGGGAAGGTAAATAGCAAATGGCACACGGTGGAACCGAACTAAGGCCACCGTAATAGCCTTGAAGCATATGGATCACCTGCTTAACCCCATGAGCTTATGAGTAAATATTTGACTGCGACACTGTATGTGGCGTGACTGTGTATGAAAGGGAGCTGCTCCTAATCTTAAATTTACAACAATGTACAGCAACCATTAACTGTATTTGATAGCTATAATGATATCACTCATTAGTCTAACATTATTATTCTTTGGAGGTATATTTGGAGGAGAAAGCTTCCAGCTAATGCTAGCAAGTTGGTTAGCTAGGTTCACACACTAATAGTTGTTAAGTAACAAACAAATGCATACAAGTAAAAGATCAGGGTATGACTCACCTAAACTTCTTGGGTAAGTTCTTGGTACAATTAGCTGCAAAGAAAGCTAAATAATTTGTCAGATAAGCACATTAAAATGCTTCACAAGGGCCCAAGTACACAAAAACAGTCAAGGGGTCGAATTAGCCAAATGGATGCCTAACAGCCGGCTAATGTCACTCGAAACGCCCGTGCCCCTAATAATGCATAACTTTAAGCTCTACTAAAATTTAAATGTGTGAGTTATGAAAAATTCACCCACCCCATATGGTTGCGTACAGGGTAAAAAATAGCTATAGAGACCAAAATCATTTTTTGGAACTAGCTGTAAACATGATTACTTCCCCTCTAAAGTAATTTGGTCTGTGGGAGTGGATTTGCTTTTTGGAGCCAGCCTTGAGTGACCATTTGTAAAATCAAAATATCCCCAAAATTAATTTTTATAAAGATCATAAATAAACAGTGAATTAATATTTTGTACAAATCTGCTAACCATGCACTGTCCACTTCTGGTGCTCTCTTATGTCTTGCAGGGAGATGGCCTGCAGCTGGAGTATGAGATGAAACTGACCAATGGCCAGTCTTTCTGGACGCAGCATTTCTCTGCTGACGAGTTTGGTAAGAGTGATTAGACTGAAAGTGAGAGATTATGGAATGAATCGCTGATGGCACAAGCCTACACCACTTAGCACGGCCAATAAAGCACCCTCAACTGAACAAATTACACAAATGACAATAATGAAGGGATGGCTGAATGAATTAATGATGATAGATAAACTGAGAGGAAGGGATGAAAAGAAGAAAAGAGGGCCAACGTAGCATCTAAATGAATTATTCCTACATCTCCAATGTTCCCCCTATCTCTCACACTCTTGCTCTACTGTAACCGCCTCTCACTTTTTCTCATTTAATCCAATATTCATATCAAGCACCCTCCTCTTTGGATTTATTGTCCCTTGTTAATTATCTGTCTTTCAGTCATACTTTCTACTTTCTTTTATTTATCTGAACACTTTGTATACCTTATTTACTCCTTCTTCCTTTGCATCTAAACTCACTGTGTACCTTGTACATTTGCCTTCTTCACTTTCATATTTCTATGTCTTTATTCTTCCTCAATTTTTCTCCCTTAATCACAAGTTTTCTTGAATTTTTCTTCCTCCTTTCACAGGAATCTTGGAGACAGACATCACGTTCCTGATCATCTTCTCCATGGTGTTCCTTCTCTCCTGCTACTTTGCCTGTAAGTACTGCCTTTTATTTCTCTCTTTTAATGTAATAGGAATTAAAGGCCCCCAGAAATGCAATTTTTGTGTCAGATCTATTATAAAATCTACATGGTTTCTTGATGGGATGGGAGTAAGTTCTCGTGTTTCTTCAGATAAGTAAAGGTGGAGCATGTGCCGTTTTCTCTGTGGCCAGAGACTGAGCACGAGCAACAGGGAAGCAGGAAAGAGGAGACGGTGATAGCGGGGCTTGGTTTTCATGTAAAGGTGAACGGTTGAGTGGAGAAGGTAGCTGCAGCCTTAAGGTTACTGAAGCGAGTTTGTCACGTAAAGGTCAAAGCTGAAATAACCCTGAAGCAACTGAGAACAACAGCTTCTGGCAAAATCCCCTGCTTTCTTCATGTCAGGCTTTTCTGTGCTATCATATGCATATCTTCCTTTTTATAAACTGGCAAGGGGACAGAATCACTTGTATTGCACTTAATCTGTAGTTTGCTTCTCTAGACGATTAAAATTCAGCATCCATTTAATGATTTTTGAACCCAATGAGGCACTCTTCAGATTAAGAATGGAAGATTGAATTGCACAATCCTTCACAGCACCGAGAGTCAGATTTCAATTTTTTTCAAGTCTAGAAACCTACTAAATTAAGTTCTGGTAAGATTTTTCTGTGAGCTCTCGCTTTTTTGTCCAGCTGTGAACAAACTGATGCATGTTTTTTGTTGTTGGTTTTTTTAACCATGTGAGTGCTTTTTCTGACATCTTTATTGACGCGGGGTCTTTAGATTGACTTCCTTCTGAAAATCTTCACTGGATTTTAAATTAAACAATCAAGATGTGCCTGAATTACAGACTTTCAGCTTTAATTCAAGGATTTTAACAAAAGTATTGCATTAACTGTTTAGCAATTGCAGCCAATTATATATGGGGTTCCTCATTTTTAGTATACAGACATAAAATTGTGTCATTGTCCTTATGAACATAAAAGAAAAGCCATATAACGGAATTACCAAACAGTATGCAAGGATTTTAGCCTTTATTTGACTAAAAATGGCAACAAAAAAGAATGATGAAAGGAAAACATCTCAAACTTTGAAAATTTGGTAAATATGTTTGTTTTTAAGTATATATTCCTATCTGAAATTGGTTGACAGCAATAGATTTCAAAAAGTTGAAAAAGGGTAAAAGAAAACATGAAAAAGTTGTGTAATGTTTAAAAAAAACACTTGGTGGAATCTGCACATACACACACACTGTTGTAACAGATTGGCTGTTTTACCTTTGGTCGTTGAAACTATTTTCCCTGCAGTTTTTTTTCTTCCTGTTTGATGTTGCCTTTACTAAAGCCAAAAATGTGTCCAAACAACAGATGCAGATTTTTAATTTGGCACAAGCTGCTCGAGTTGCACAGGGGGCTCGGTGTTTGAGTTTTTCCTCCATGATGTTTCCATGGCGCAGGCTGGACAGGGCGGGCTCACGTGACGACGCACTCAGTACTGTTTTAAAGGGGACGGTAAATACCGGCGGGAGTATTAACAGAATTCGAAAACAGCAACAAGAAAAAAGTAACAAACTCAGAAATAACCGACATGGGCAAGATTACGTCGATTAGAGGTTCTGACTGTCGGTTTCAGTTCTCTTTGGATTAATCCCCCTGCTCCACTTGAGTCTCTAGTGGAAATCACTGCGTGCTGTCAGAAACACTTCTGAACCCTGTTTGTTGCTGCATCCATAAAATGCAAGTTCCAATACTACTAGGCAGAGAAAAAAAGCACTTGTAAACAGGACCCAGAAATGCCTTAGCTTCTCTGGGCTCAGCTCATTAAAGGCTGACTGAGGAGCAGTGGAAACTGTTTTCAAGTCTGAATAATCAAAAATGTAATATCTTTTTAGAATTCATGGACACTTTGTCCGATAGAGTACAGAGGAGAGGGGACTTGTTAACGACATACAGTTCAAAAGACGATGAGGGTGAAAAAGTAAACGTGGGATGGGTAACTTGCACATCTGTATGCAGCATTAATACGGAACCACACATGCAGATTTTGGAGCAGCATGTCCTGTCATTGAGATTAAGGCTTTGTTCTTAGGGGGAGGCCTTGCTTATTATTACCATATTCTATACATATTACAGCAACATGTCTCTGCTGTAAAAAACAGGAACAGAAAGCTCGAGAGACGTGCACTCGCTGAGAGGGGAAAACCGCCTGAGAATAGTGTTTGCAAAAGCTGCAAAGGGTTATAAATGAATATAAAGTTGGTTTAAAAAAAATCATTTTTGGGAAACGTGTCTCTTTAATATCATTAGAGCACCTGCAAAAGTCCGAGGAGGATCCAGCAACACTTGGCTGGCTAAGCCTACTGTAATACAGGAGAGCTAAAAGAGTGTGATCGTTTATGACCCTTCTTCTCCCTATAAATTTTCCCCCCGGGCCACTGCTGTTTGCCGGAGTGTTTTGGTAGTAAAATAGGCTGCTTAAATACGCATTAAGAATACTTCCTCTCGGATTATGTGGCGCGAACAGAGAAGATGTATAAGGCGTCATCTGGAGATGTGCATCGCGAGATGGATGCATACTAATGATCGCTTCCGCCCATTTATCTGGCCCGTTCCCTTGTTCTTGCTCTTTTCTTCTGCCTTCCAGTCTCTGTACCTCTCTCTTGCTCTCCTTCGCCATCTGTCAGTGTATCCTCATCCTTTTTATCTTTCCCCCAGCACACACACCTCTGTCACCTTTATCTCTTGTTATTTTTTTTTATTTATTTCTTCTTTTTTTTTTACCTGTAGACAATCTGAAGGGAAGACAGCTTCTTCACACAACCTACAAAATGTTTATGACGGCAGCAGGTGTGGAAGGTGAGAGCTTCTGTCCTGAACAGACACGCACATCATAACGAGCACACTGACAGAACACACACACACTCGAGATGACTGAGCCTCTTGCACAGTTGCAGCATCTCACACCTTAATCCCCACTTCAAGAGCACAGATATTATCGCACTTATTAGCCTCGGAATAGGACCTACTGCAAACAGTCACCCTGTGCTACGGTGTTTAGTGGAGCATGCTGTTACTGATGAACCCCCTCCCCGCTCTCCTCATCCTATCCTCTTCTCTTTCTTCACCCCCTTATCTCACTTTCTTCTTTCTTGCCTGCTTGTCCTCTCTCTAAATCCCTTCTCGATTCTCGTGCCACCCCTGAATTCGCTTTCACCCTCTCCTCCCACTTCTCTCAAGGCTTTTGCTCCTTTTATAAATTCCTTCTTCTTTTCTGTCTTGCTTCCCTTCTCTCCTCCCTCATTATCATCTCCCTGTCACCTTTGTTCTGTGTCTTTTCTTAACTCCCACATCTCTTCCTCTTATGGCTTTTCTCCTCTTCTGTAACGCCTGCTCACCCATCTCTTTTCCCTCTTTTCTTCCTTCTGGTGTTTTTTTTTTTTGTTTTTTTTTAATTTTTTCT
>VUQG01002821.1:16202-35847 GCA_015106755.1 Etia nguti
AAATTTCTCTCCTCCCTGCATCCTTTCCACTTGGCAGTGCTCAGCCTGCTGTTCCATTGTGTCTACTGGGGCCTGTATGCTAGAGATGGAGTTGGCAATGGCAGCCTCAAAATACTTGGTGAGTTCCTTTCCTGCATCGATCACTGACTCAATGACTGACACTAACTCTGCACTGGAAAATCGCTCACTGCCCGAGCAGAATGAATGATAGGATGCTGATGGATGCGTATGCAGCTGAAGAAATGTAATAGCTGGTTCAGCGTGCACAGGCTGGATCAGGCGTGATTGTACGCGACTGTGTGCGTGCGTGCGCAAAAATGTGTGCGGTGACCTGATTTTATCGTTCCCCTCTGATATCTCAGATTCGGAAACCACAACCTAATTACCCCTTCTGTCTTCTCTCTCTCATTTTCTGTCTCTCCCTCCACCTCTGTGACCATCTCCAGGGAAATTACTGTTCTCCGTCAGTTTCTTGGTGTTCCTTCTGATGCTCATATTGTTGGGCAAAGGTTTCACTGTCACCAGGTGGGCGCTTTGTCTGTGTGTACATGTATTATCTCACTACACTGCAGTACTGTGCGTGTGTGTCTGTTTATACAAGCCTGTCACATTTTGTGGATATTTTTATGCTGAGAATGTCACTCACTGTCAGCGCTTACTGTCACCATGATGACTTGATGATGCCGGGTGACAGGAGTCAAAAAGTCAGTTAGGATGCTGCGTCTAATAATGTGGGCGAGCACCCGATGTGTGTGAAGGGATGTCATAGATGAATGATGTTATGGTGTGAACTTTCTGATGTTTTCATGTTGAGCTGAAGCATTACCTTTGGCCCGCAGTGCCGGCTGACAGGTTTTTTGTTTGCTTACTGGTTTCTAGCAAGGGTTAGCAGACATTTGCTTGGGACAGGCAGTTATACAGCACAATGGATTATTTAAGAGTGCTTTTCTTCACTGGAATGTCAGCATTTATCCATCTTACACATGACTGGACAAATGCCCTGCTCATCCAACTGTCATTGGTCTTGCCTGTTTTCGAATGCTGGATTCAAACTCCAGTTATCAAATGGGAGAAACATGCCAGTTTTTTCTTGACATCGGTTTCTGAGTCAGCTTTATGTGAGAAGAAAAAGCCACGCAGCTATACGATCTTGCTTTTTTACAAATCAAGTCTGTTTAGAAGGTATTTTTCAACATCTTGATTTTTTTTTTCTTTCTGGGGAGTCATCATCT
This sequence comes from Etia nguti, assembly GCA_015106755.1. Taxonomy (NCBI): domain Eukaryota; kingdom Metazoa; phylum Chordata; class Actinopteri; order Cichliformes; family Cichlidae; genus Etia; species Etia nguti. The sequence continues at coordinate 17,435 of VUQG01002821.1, forward strand.
AAACATGTGTCAAAGTTTGAAGATTGGTATTGCTTTGGCTTGGCCCAAATTAAATCTGTTTTTTCATACTGAACTCACAGCAAAAACTTAGCTTGCAAGATTTTTAAGCTGGCTTTTTTGACTCTAGGATTAGATCCTCCTCTGGGTTCAGAAGATTTCTAGACGTATTAAACTCTCTTAAAACCCCAGCGAATAAACCGAACTGCTTTACTGCTAAGCATAAAGCAGAGCTATTTATCTGCAGCGTTTAACTAGTTGACAATTTGCAGATAACTACTCAACAACTTTGATTTCCTTTTTTCTTTTCTTTTTTTGATGAGCGTGATGATGAATTAGCTGTGCAAAAAGATCTTTGAAATGCTGATGAAGGCTTAACGCTGAAATGCTTATTTGTTGACAGCTACAAATAGAGAAGCATTAATTTCTGTTTTTGCTCCATCCATAAGCCCGCAGCTGTTTTAAATATATAAATAGCAGAGAGTTTAATGCACAAGTTTCTTTGTGCTGTGTATTTCTGAATAGCTGTTTTTTGATTAAGCTGTCTGCTTGAGTGTAAAGAAGCAAATGCAGGATTTTGTGTCTCTGTGTGCATGTGTGTGTGTGTGTGTGTTTTGTATCCTTTGTGTCTCTCACAGTGTATCATTGTATTTTCTTCTTATCTTCCTCCAACCTGTGTGGAACCTCTGACCCTGTGGTTTATCCTTGCATATCACAGGGCGAGGATCAGTCACAGTGGGTCTGTGAAACTGAGCATCTACATGACGGTTTACACAATCACCTACGTCATCCTCTTCATCTATGAGGCGGAGGTACTGTTTACACAATCACCAACACTGCTGGAAGGGACTGGAAGTTTATTTTTAATATCGATTTTATCTATACATATATTTCTAGCCAGCAGTATAGCGTAATATTTTTAGAGCCATTTACTGTGCCCAGAAATAATCATGCTGACTTTTTACACTATGTAACGTTGACAGGCTTGCGATAATGTGAGTAGGTGTGCAGGGAAGTAGCTTGGCACCTATAGTGTGGATTGTTGGCAAAATTTGTACGCCATGCAGTCGACTGGCATAACTCTGATGTTCTTATTGTTTTAATTTGTCCAATAATTCTTGGGTAACAAAATGCCTGCGAAACTGTTCGGGAGCATCAGCTGTATTTTGGTTTTTATCGCCAATTAGTTTGAGCAGACTGGGACATTTAACTAAGATGGTAGCGAAATCTTAAACCTGCTAAACGTTAGCACATCTTCACCTCTGTGAAGCTGTAAAATGCTCAATAATAATAATAAAAAAAAATCTTAATTTATAATGATGCTGATACAGTATGACCATAAACATGTGTAATTCATTTTTAGTTTTCAAAAGATTGCTGTACAAATACATATTTGAGGGCTACGTGTGAGAATATTGTTGATGTTATTCACTTAAGCCTTAGCCTGTTCGGTCGCTATTTGTAATATAGGTGGGGATCTTATATTAATTTTTTTGCATGGTCTGTTTACTATATGGTGACTGAATAAATAAATACCAAATATAAATAAATATTAATGATCAAAACTGTGGTCAGGCCCTGTGATAGACTGGGCACCTGTTGACGGTGTACCTTGCCTCTAACTCTGACATCTGGTATAGGCTTCATGCCCCGGGAGACCCTGAATTGGAGAAAGGTGAAGGAAAATGTATGGATGGATAGAAAATTGTTCTAAATTAATTGAATATTGATTAATTTGCTAATTCAACTATAGCTCCAGAGTCAAAATGAATTAATAATTATGCTAATAATGATTTAATACCAAGAATTTTGTGGTTTCACCTTGTAAAATGTGTGGATTTCATGCTTTTTATACTGCTTTGGTTTTGAAGTCTTCAGTGGATAGAATGAAATTGGGTTGTTTTTTTTGTGCGGATCAATTAATTAAAGCAAGATTGATTGCTTCAATGGGGGAATAACTGAAAGAATAATCAAGACTGAAAATATCCTTTAGTGCCAGTCCTGTGAACAGTGGCGATCAAAGCTTTCAGTTCAAATACAAAAACTTCCCGATCCCTTCGCCCTTCAGGTGTGACATGAAAACAGTGTCTGAATTACATCCGGGATGATTGGGTACAAGATTTCTGACATGCCAAAACTCGACACAGCATCTGCACTTGTGTTATTGCTCTCTTTGGCTTTTTTAATAATCTCATAAATATTCATAGAAGAGTTGGGCCCATAGATCAGCGTGGGCCGTAATGGCTTTTCCTGTCAAGTTATTCATTACATTGATACATTACTAATTATGAAAATGCATCAAGTTGATTGTAAAAACAAAATGCTGAAATTCATTGATGAGTTACGAATTTTCTATCTTGACAGAAACAACCAGGCAGTTCCCAAGTGCAACCACAACATTTATGGTTCCTTATGCTAGTGTACATAATGTACTCGAGCTCAGATCAAGAACCTTTAGAGTTTTCCTTGACAGGGACGTTAGACTTTGTAATCAGCCTCCACTCATTAATTCTTATGCCTCTCTAGGTTCCAGCTTCGATGAGCTTATGAATTAATAACAGACTCGTTGCATACATCTCTGCATTCTGTAAAGCCTGCAGCAAAGTGACATGTAAATATGGTAGATGTAGGGACGGTGGATTACAGTCTTTGAGGACAGCACGGTGGTGATACATTTGGCACAGGGTAGTGGAAGCTCACTGATAACTCTCACAATACAATATGTGGATCTGAGTCAGTACAATTTCTCTGGTGCCTGCCCTCTTATATGGTCGCTGCTATTAAAGAGCTCAAAACTCGAGGGAGCTCCTGCTAAAAATAAGCTTAACTAGGTTACAATTGGAACTGAAAGGAAGACTTGTACACTGTTTCTTGGGTTGCAGTGAAGAATCTGCCAGGCCCTCTGGAATCAAGCAGGGCTGTGTTCTAAGTGTTATAGCTGTCTGTTACCATATCTGAATGTGTGAAAGCATTTAGTGTGACTCTTTCCAAGTGTCTGAATGAGTAAAAACAATGTTGAATCATTTCTAATCATTCCTACTGGCTATTCAGGAGGAAGTATCAAATGCGGGACAAAAGTGTTTGCACTTCAGAGTTTTATTTGTGCTTTAAGATCGAACTGGCTGTAAAAGTGGGATTTAGCCACTCAGTTGAGTTCTGCCTGAATTTCCTTTTCACCCACAAATCACAGACAGGCATGTAACTTCAAACTGTTGTGGAAAACCTGTTCACAAAATTCATGCACAGCACAACCACACGTGTCCCTGCAGGTTCAAATCTACATCTTTGCATCTTCTTTGCTCATTCTTAAATTTATACATAAATTGTGTACGCTTTTAGATATTGCAATACAGAATTAAAATACTTCTTTGTGACTCTCTGGTGTGCTGGGGAGGTTTCAAGCAGGTCCACACCAACTAGTCAGATCTATGCATTATGCAGTATGAGTAACCCTGGATGGCCCATGCTATCCTGTCACTGGACTGTGAAATGCAATCTAGTATCAGCAGATTCAAGCACATGCCCCAAATACACACATACAAAGCCGTGCACACAAATACCAGTGACCTAGTTGTGAAGTATCGGTGTCAAAGACTCGCACGGAATGCTACAAGCAGAGCTTTGCCTCGGTCATCACAGTGGATCTACTGAACCATGAGCTATCCATTTAGTAATTATAGCACCAGCTTCGGTATAAAGCTTCTTCCCTCCTTTTGTGTAAAATATTTTTACTTGTTTTAGTGTGTGTGGTAACTTTGGCATCATTTCCTCCTGCCAGTTCTTTGACCCTGGTGAAGTGCTGTACGCCTACGACAGCCCTGCAGGATACGGACTCATGGGCCTGCAGCTGGTTGCGTATGTGTGGTTTTGCTACGCTGTACTGGTCTCCCTGAAGCACTACCCCGAGAAGCAGCCCTTCTACGTCCCTTTCTTCACCACATACACACTATGGTGAGACCTGCACCGCTTTCTACGCATAATAGCACCAGAGATGGTACTGGGGTTTTGATTGCACAAGTATAAAAAAAATACACATTTCTCTGCTTGAGGACTCTCGATTTGAATAATTTATGCTGTTCTGTGGGGAAAAAAGTGCACGAGAAAGCTCATGTTTTAGCTATCTGGGAATAAAAAGGTGTTTACACAACTTCTCTGCAGTAGTGTGCGGCCAAACACTTTTACCTCACATGGTTGCAGTGTATCATTGTTTCTGACTGCATGATTGCTAGACAATACTGTGTGTTTTTCTGAGTTGGTGAGATATCTTCTATTAGAATAATTTATGCTTCTTTGTATGTGTGCCAGATATTCAGTGCTTTGTAGTGGATCAGCTACATACTTCTACAAAATCCTGAGAAATAAAATCTTACATATACACTGCTTAGCACCTCTAGCCGTCACCCACTTATATATAACAGCAGAGGCTTGAAATGAAGAGTAGATTACAAAGACTAATATTATCCATGTATTTCTCCCTCATTGCAACCACAATCTCCCGCCTCATTATCCACATCTCTCCTCTTTCCATCTTTATCTCTCTATATGCTTTAAATCTTCTGCTCTCATTGCTTGTTTTTTTCTCTCTCCCACCATCAGACCACATTCTTGTAGTATTTTGGGGGTCTTTTAGTCTAATGTGCTTTCTTATTATTAACGTAAATGTGTTCACTTTTCTTCCTCAGGTTTTTTGCTGTCCCTGTTATGGCTCTGATTGCCAACTTTGGGATTCCTCGTTGGGCTCGGGAGAAGATTGTCAACGGCATTCAGCTCGGGATCCATCTCTACGCTCACATCGTCTTTCTTGTTCGTATTGATCGCACACTCACATGCAGATGACTTCATATTATTTAAGTCACTTTTTCCGTTGTCAGTCATACATTATTTCTTACTTAACTTCCTCATGCTGGTTGTCTTTTACACACATCATTATCTTCCTTTTTCTCACCTTCGACACGTTGTTATTTATAAATGAGCCCGGCTCAGGCAAATTTCCATTCGCATTCCTGCTCACTACATTCCTTGTACTTTCCTCTTCTCACTTCGATCTGGATGCGTGAAAGCTACTATATACACTGATTTTAAACTGTATGTGCATATAAAATATGCACATCTGTGTCATTTTCTAATCTATTTGCCTTTTAGGTTATCACACGGCCTTCAGCAGCCAATAAGAACTTCCCATATCATGTACGGACATCCCAAATCGGGATTCTGCTGTCCAGTCCGAAAGGCGGTGAAGGGGCGGAGAGTTTTCCTCATCATGCCTATGGAAATAGCTCCTTCCTGGGAGACTCGCAACCCAACTTCACTGAACTTTTCTCCATCCAATCAGTAAGTGTTTATGTATATTTGAATTTATAATTGATATCCTGGACTGAAATTAGATATAATACAAGGAAACTGAAGACCCAGAAAACATGGTGCTTTTTATCAGAGTTACTGCACATGTACTTACATACTATATAGAATATAACTGGATCAGTTGTTTTCTAATCCTTTTCAAATGTGCACATTTCTGTGAAAACTGAAATTACCTGATTACTTCACCCTAAAAAATTTCCATTAGTGCAATAATACAATAACTAAGGGAAAGTGTTTACAGGGATTATTTCTTGGCAGAACCTTTCATAGCTTCCTAAGTGTGACAGGTGAGTGACAGTGAACACAGACTGATATTAAAACACTTTGGCACAGTGAAATAATGCTTAAATAGGAACTTTGACCAGATAGAAATACACATTTATGGTCAGCACCCTTTAAGATAAAAGTATTTTTTAGTGAGATACATTAGGTGGTGCAACATATCTACACAACTGCAGTCCTCTCCTGAGCCACTTTAACTTCTGCTGCCTCAGTGGGCAACTTAACAGCCAAAGTACTGAGGGTGTTTTCACCAATACTAGAACGTGAGTGTTGATAATATCTGCGACAGCCTTAAGGATTTGTCTGTAGCTGCGGCAGTAGTGGTAGTAGTATCTTTTGCCTTTCCCACAGAACAATTTAAATGTGTGTGGTTGAACATTGAAGAGGTCCTGGATTAAAAACTTGCGTTCTGCTGCTTGCTCCTATCTTGTCCAGGTTCTCAGCTGCTTCAGTTCACACCACCCTGTAACAGCACCACTAAATGATGACCTTAGTGATGGCACTAAGGCCAAACCCCCCACGAGACACTTCACCCACCTGAGCCATAACTCAGCGAGTCATTATCTTTCTGGGGCATTACCTAACTAGTATGGATCATCGTCAGTCCTCATTTAGGTTGCTGATAGGAAGCTTGTTTTTCTGCCCCTACAAGGTGGTGGTGTTCAGGTTTCAAGTTGAGTAGCAATTTTCTTAGAATTGAGCCTCCCCTTAAAGCCCTTGGCTGTGAAAACTGAGACCTGATAGATGAGTGCCATGAACAAAACTCTATGTTGGTATATCCACACCTTGGACTTGTCTGGCAGGCCTGATTTGTTAGTGGAAACCAGCCAAGTTTCTAGTCTTTGGTTGATATTTGATGGATGCCGCGTCTCTCAGGCTGTTGTAAGCGACTCTTATTACCCTCTTCACTGGTTTCTTGTGATGGATGGTATCTGAAAGCTTCAAAGTTGAGCTTGATAACTTTATTTCCTTCAGCACCAGAAATCTAAACCAACTGGATAAGCTGTCATTGTAGTCAAGAGACATGTTGAGTGTGGCCCCACTTGCATTTCATCCACTGGACCACTAATTCTCCTGTGCTTTCCAGTTTGATCTCCATAGCTGTGTACTCCAGACACCTCTATTAGGATTCATGCTTTCTGGAGTAACTGAGGAGGTATTCTGCCCCCTCAGGCACCTGTCAGGCACACTAAGCAGGAAGATGGTTGGGTAGATCTGGGGCATTCATCACCGTGGGCTGCACTGGCCTGTGGGTTGAGTCAGAGCCCAACAGCTGTAGTTACTGAGAACAATTACACTTCCATCAGAGGCCTAGAGACCTGGTAGATATTCAGAGAGCACAAGGTGTTAAACACTCTTTCCAAAACACATTTTATACCTTTTTGTTTTCCATTGGTGTTCTTTCTTCTTCAAGAAGATATACTAGGTCAGACTAAAGACTCTCAGGGCACTATTTCTGTGTCTTCTGGTGTTATCATTCTGTTATTGGTAGTCAATAAAGACCACTGTTCCAGTCAGGTAAACCTGTATATGTTTAATTTCCCTCAAAGTATCCTGGGCATTTGTTGCCTAGTTGATTTACTGATTGGTGTCTGCAAAGTCCTAATTTATTGCCAAGATACCCTATGTAGAGGATCAGACCATGTCAAAACATGAAACTCTCTTCTTTTTTCCAGGAACCAGTAAAGACGGTGGAGGAGACAGTGGCCCGTAAAGGGCCAGATGTGCAGAGAAATAGCGAACAGAAGATCATCACCACTGCTGCTGACTTGACGTCAATATTGCCTTCACCTCCGCCTCCAATACCCCCGCGCCCGGCCACGCGATCACCCCCACTCCCACCCCGGCTTCCGTCCTTTACAGAGTATTTCAGCATGCAGAGTGGAGGAGGAGCAGGATTTGGAACAAAGGCATGAGATGGAGAGAAAGGCAGGACAGAGGAAGTTGGGCAGTAGGGCGGGGGGAGCATGAAAGCAAGGACAGAATGACAATAAAAATAGAAATAGTGACAATAACTTAATAAATATAGTGGAATTCAAAGTATTACACTTATGACAGAAAAGGTCAGCCAAAAAAAAGGAAAAAAAGAAATGAAAACGTTTGGAAGGACGAAGAAGAGATCATCAGAAAAGTGAATCCCTAAACGGTCGCTTTTCACCTTTGAATGGAGATGATCAGAATGGAGGAGTGAGGGGAAATGGCTGAGGCACAAGTGCAGAGCTTGTTAAAGAATAAAGAAGCAATAAATATTTGATGTTGACCAGTAAAAGGCACACAGGGAGAAAGATGACAAAGTGGATGTAGCCGGAGCAATAGAATGATAGCTGTGCACAAAGCGGAAATGAACAAAATTCTTGAAATAGTTTTCATTCAAAAATTCATGAGGCATTGATGGTGTGCCTGAAAGAGTTTGTAAATAGCTAAACCTGGTGAGTGCTACCAATCTACATAGTTTTATTAAAAAAAAAAAAAAAAGGAAAGATTTATTTTTGTTTTTCCACATCATTAAATTGTAGTTGGTGCTGTGACCATAGAGAAATATCATGCCATTACATGTTCTGGGTTAATCTAAAAAAATATTTTTTTTTATTTTTGACACTGTTTGATAAAGCATAGATATATTTACTCTATACGAAATCTGTTTGGTTTATTTATATTCTTATATGCCTCCATTGCAGCTGGCTATACTGGATTGATATGCTGATGTGTAACTGTAAATGTCATGTTTACTGTGGGCACTCCTAGGTACAGTTCTTGTAAAAACACGCATGTTTGTAATGTATTTCCTGTCTTAAAAACACTGATTATATGTATTCAACATGACCACACAATATTTGTATATTGTGTGTATTGAACTCGTTCCTTTTGTAAATGCATACAATAAGCTTCAGTATATTTTGACTGGATAAACTCTGTTGTAACTCCAGTCAAAAGCGTCTTGCGCTGTTTGAGACACAATATAAAACCAATGTTATATCGTTTTTTTGTTGAATTTTCACTAGAGTACAGAATATGCCTGTTCAGAAAAAAAAAAAAAAAAAAGTCATTTCTGTGTATGTAGACGTTGGTGAATGTACTGATCCAATACAGCACAAGGACAGGGGTGATTTTCAAGTTACTGGGATTACTCTAGTACACCTTTTTGTCCATTTTTCTGTTTGCCTCTCTTTGGCTTGCTTATATCCATGATTTAAAAGCTGGAGGCTGCCTTTTTTTATAGAATACAAGTAACTTCATTCTCACCTCTGTCTCAATCCTGAAACCCGAATATTATATTTGTCGGCTTCTCGCACCCGAATAAGTTACCCAGTGTGAAAAGCCGAACAAGTATTACTAGTTTTGTTATCCCTAATATTGAGCTATAACAAAAAAACAAACAAAAAAAACATGTAGATCAACTGTGAAACAGAAACCGTGTACATTTCGTCTGTCCTGCATGGAGCACTTTAATGTTCCTGGTCTTAGTCTGTTTATTCGTGATGATGTCACCTTATAAGACTGCTTTGAAACCTGTATTCCTACAACATCGAGTACTATTCCAGATGCATACACCTGTAAATACAGTCCAAAAACGGCATCAGCAGTCCGAACGTTTGAAGTTAATGTTTCAAGCTTAGTCGGTGTAACGTAACACTGAATCTCACATGCTGGTAAGAATTATGTAAGGGTGTCATTGAGACTGAGTACACTTGACAAATTCAGTGTTTTTTTTTTTTTATCTCGACCTTTCATTCATTTCTGGCTTATAAAATCTGTCGCTCTCTGCTAATTATCCACAGATATGTCACTGGCAATCTTTCTGTAATGGAGTTTAGGCAACGTTAGGACTGTGGTGTGTACCTTGTAAGAGTGTAATCAGAGGTGTAACTTAGTCTGTGCAACGGAATGATACTTGAATTAGAGTATTAGCTGTTATTTCTGATTATGTGTCTGATTTGTATTTGGCATGTCTGCCATTTCGTCAGCTGTTGACCATTGTTGTGGTTGCCATGACTTGACTGATAAGAAACGGGGTGACTCGACATACTTACTGAAATGTATCCCTGCTTCAACCTTGTTTATAATGACATTTAATTACAGAAATGACACAAAGAACCGGGGACAGAGCGTGGAGAAAAAGAGACTGTGTATGCATGACAGAAAACAGCACAGCTTTTAGGCTACTCAGAGTGATCTGGTTAAGAGCACATCACTAAAGCACCGTCAAATGCATTTTAATGGTGTCAAATAATAATTCTAAATAAGCTGTACATATACACTTTTTGCCAAAATAATAAAAAAAAAACTTTGGTTTTATTAGAGGCTTTGCCTGGCTTTGTGTGCTATATTGCTCCTGTGTTACGATCCAGTTAGGACAAGGGCACATGTCCAAAGGAGTAAATCTAATATCTGTAAATCAAATTTAGAATCTGTTCTCATTACAAGTCCATTAAAGTAAAACACCACAGGGACAGACTCCAGCCTGCTCACAATCTGATGTGGGCTAGCCTAATTGTTTCGCAGTCACTGCCAATATCCTGTTTGGTGACCCCTGAAGTACAGAGCCACAACAAAATGCCAGTGTCTGTGTTTGCGTTTCAGGTAGAGACACAAGCTTTCGAAATGACTAATGTAACAGTCGTCAGAGAAAAAATTAAAATATAATGTTTGGTAATAAGCAGCGTGGTGGTGTGGTAGATAGCACTATTGCCTCCCAGCAAGAAGGTGCATGGTTTAAAGCCAGGCTGGGGCCTTTTCTCTGTGGAGTTTGCATGTTAGAGTAACCGGTGAATCTAAACCAAGAATGAGTGGTTATCTGTCTCTTTGTGTTAGCCCTGCAATAGACTGGCAGCCTGTCCAGCCCAGCTGTGATCCTGAATTGGATAAGAGGATGGATGGATTTTTTTTTTCTTTAGTTTAAAAATACACAGCTATTGTTGGAGCCATGGTTAATGTTATTAGTTACACCTGTGCTTCCACACTGAGTCATTCACTGCTCCCTAAATGATAAACACTGTATACCAAAGGTGCACTTTTATAGTCTAGTAAGCAATAAACTGACATTTTGAGTGAATGAATCACCACTGTTATTATTCCCAGAAAAAGTTGAATAAGTGTGTAATTTTCACAAGTGACATGTGACACATTGTATTAGGGATTTGTCAGTAGGAAGTAGTGTATATGCGAAGATCACTAATATCAGGATGGTGGAGGGAAGATATAGGCCATTATTTTGTAAATTTAGGTCTTAGAGGTGACACATCATTAATCGTACTACTGACACTTGTCTGCCACTTTGATAACTAACAAGATGTACTTAATAGTTTGGACCCTGTTTTGTCTTCAGAACTCCAATAATTTATTGTGACATGGATCCAACAAGGTGCTTAACACAATCCTGAGAGATTTTAGTCCTTATTGACGTAATAATATCACACAGTTCCTGAAGAACCCAAAGATGCTCTGTTGGATTGAGGTCTGGTGACTGTTCAGGCAATTTGAGTACAGTGAACTAATTTTTATTTTCAAGAAACCAGTTTGAGATGATGCGTTGTGATGCTATCCTGCTAAAAGCGTCCAACAGCAGATGGCTACACTGTGCTCATAAAGGGGTTAACATGGTCAGCAACAATACTCAGGTAGACTGTGACATCTAAATGACACATTGCCATATCTGACCTTACAATCCAAAAGTTGCAACAGAAATCAAGACCAGGAAATCTTTTGTTACTCAGTTTTTTGTGAGTCTGTGCAAATTGTAGCCTTGGCTTCCTGTTTCTGACAGGAGTGCACCTGGTGTGAACTTCTGCTGCTATAGTCCATCTGCTTCAAGGTTCAACATGTTGTGCATTCAGAGATGCTCCGAACATGATGGTGCAGGAAAATCGGAGTAGATCAGCAGTTTCTGAAATACTCAGATCAGCCCATCTGCCATGAATGCATTGAGCTTCTGCCATAGATTATCTGATTAGATATTTGCAACAGTGAGTCGTTGAACAGGTGTACCTAACAAGATGGCTAGTGATTGTACAGTTGTGCTTTATGTCAATGAAATTTGAACATGTCCATAATTCCTTGTTTTAGTTCTGCTCTCCATCCAGTGTACTGATTAATTTTATATATGGCGTGTCTACCATTGTGTGTGTTCTTGCATGTCAATAGACACCGAGTGACTCAGGAGGCTGAATCACTGCTTCAGCCTTGTCTATACTGACATTAACTTACGAGACTGGAAAAAGATTAGTGAAGAGAACTTAGAAAGAGACGATGTACTGTCCATAAAATCCTCCTTTAAACCGGAACTACACCAATTTGCACATGAAGGCAACCCTGATCAACCCTGCAATGCCACGTGTATTATATTTGAATTTCTGAGACTTTTACATCATCACTGCGATTTTTATCCTGAAAAACATAAATTGCACAAACATGACAGATGTAGCAAAAAATATACATATTAAAACTCATATATATGCAAATTGCTAGTTTTAATTTCTGTTTTTTGTTATAAGGATCAGTAAACACTCTGAATTTTCTGGCAGTTATTTCATTGTTCAGGCTTTACAGGGTGACAACCAGTCATATGTGAATTACATTACTCGCCTTGTTACAGTGCACTGTACCACTGGTAAACTCTGATTGCTGCCGTTCGTGGGGTTACTTTAACATGCATCGCACACCTAAACATTATTGCAGGACAAGCACACCCTAACACTGCAGCAGCCATACCAAGCGGGACAATGAGCTCTGGCACGCCGCAAAAACTGCAACCGCTCAGGGGACTTGACAAAGAGTTCAAGGGGTTGACCCAGCCTCCAAGCTCCCCAGATCCCAGTCCAATCGAACATCCGTGGAATGCGCCATTACAAATCCCATTCCACGGAGGCTCCACCGTGCAACCCACAGGACTCACAATCATCTACTGCCATTCACCAAAGAACTCTCCCAGAGGTCCCATGCCCCAGCAGGTCAGAGCTATTTTGCCAGCTTGAGGAGAGCTGTGTAATGTAAGGCAGGAGGTTTTAATGTTGTGGTTGATTGGTGTATATGTCACAAGGAGCGCTATGCATCCTGTAATGGCTTCAGAAAATTGATGACATGTCCAAAAATAATAGTAATACTGCTCGTGCTTGAAAACAACAAATTTATAAGAGCCATACTCTGCTATAAACGGGAGATATGGACTATACAGAGTAGCACACTTTTGATCATTCCCTTTGAAAAAGATCTTTAAAATTGGAACCACAATTACCACATTAATAAGAAAAGCAGTTTATTTGTGAACCTATTTATGAATGCTCAACAGCATGAATCTGGATTTATTAACAATCAAAGGAAAACCAAATATTTCTATTGCTTATCTTAAGAAACAATATTTATTAATACACAATCAGAAATACTTTACAGAGCTGCGGCTTATTTTGGTAAAGAACTGCATTAGTGTCTTTAAGCCACAGTCTGCAGAATATGCAAGTGGCTCTTCAGAAGCATTTCAGTACCCCACCATCACCCTTCAGCAATCTTTGATCCATCTCCATGATGGCAACTACGGCTTTGTGTCAAACTGTTGTGCCCTGTTCTCTCTGTAGCCTTTGAGGAGCTGGTTGATGAGAGTCAGTTCATTTTCCTTTTTTGCAGGATAAAGGGGTGGGAAAGGGTTGCCTTTGTACTCCAGGACAGCCATCTTAGCTCTGTCCAGGTTCTGTCTGTTGGGGATGCGTGCCAGCCGTGTGTAGCCGTTTGACTGATTCTCAAACCGTGGAGCCAGGACCTTGAAGAGCTTTGGGACCAGATCCTTCTCCTGAAGAGAGGAAGCATACTTAAAATAAGTTTTACATTCAGAGCTACACGGTTATTATCTTTACAAAGTGAAGAAGAGCTGCAGACACATACCGTCAGCCAAAAACTGGCCATTTTCATCGCCTTCTCATCAGTGTCTCCCTTTTTGGCATAGTCTACCAGCTAGGGGAAAAAAAAGAAAAGATAAAAGAAAAAATCGACAGTCAGAAGCATGTCGAAGAAAATGAATTAAAGACCTCTTTCAAGAAATATAAGGTTTTGAAACCTTGTTAAGAAGTCCATATCATGTTTTGTTTTTTTAAATATGTTAGAAGACAAGTCATGAACAAATAAAAAAACAAAACAAACAAACAAATCAGCCACTGTTGCAATATGCCAATAAAAATGAAAATCACAAATTCAGGCAGTCCGGATTTCACACAAACTGAATATGAGAGCGGGACTCATGTTATCTGTGTGCACTCATTTTGTTTAAGTTAACTGTGAGAGTCTGCTGCTTTTTCTGTCATTTACAGCTTTTTCTGTCATGCATCAGTTTCTTCATCTCATCTGATCCACGTGAAAACAGAGAGCAAAGAAGTGATGATTAATTTGACTCCACAACTTGTGATGTTGCCGCGAGAGAGGGGAAAAAAACAAACAAACCTTTCTTACAAGTGTTAATCTACTTAATTGTTATGTTTGTATTAACATGTTTTTTGCTTCATTTTAATAGCTGAAACTTGCTAATTTTCAATGTGGTACAGGCTCTGTATATTTTGTCTGGATCCTCTAAAACACTCAGTTTTATGTAGTGAGCAATTTTGTGAGTGTGGAGCCTAGACGTGTGGCGAAAACCAATTTACATATTCACAGATGTCTGCATACTGAATAAGGCAAAGTTTTAGAGTTAGAACTATTTTAATGCAATAAAGGGTTATTTTTATACGAAAAACAAACAACTTCTAAACAGGGATGAGCAAAAATATTTCAACTTCCTTGCTAATGACATTCAGTAGGAGTTTACACAGTGCAGACACGCACACATATTAATGTACGTAACGGGTCACCATCAACTGAACAATTGAATCCAAGTGTATAAATTATTAACACAAAGCTCTTAAGTAGCAAACTGCTCAGTGACATACTATATGCACACAAATCTCCCACACATATCTAGAAACAGTTCCATAGGGGTTCTCCATTACTGCCACATGATGGAACTTGAGTGTGCTTCACACACACCTAAACCCCATTTAAACTACACACCAGGACTCACTAAACACCATTTGTGTTCAATGTAAATAAAGGATCCCCATAAAATAAAAGGCAGTTAGAGACATGTCTCTAATCAAGTGGAAGGTGGGACATGAGAAACCCCAACCCTAGCCATAGTGGGGAACAGATGTTTTGTGAGGCATGTGCACACCTCATCCCATGCTGTTGTAGAGCAGATGTGTGCAGAAACACTGACCTGTGCCCCTTTGAGAGTGGATACACCTGGTAGTCAATATTCCACATTACCAGTGATCCACTAGCTGCTCTTGCTGTGGAAGTATTATTTATACTATTTTTGTTATTCTGGGGGGTGGGTGTGGTATTCTCACGAATCATATCAAGACATTTGGAGCCAGAGAGAAGTGACAAGGTAGAAGCTACAATCAGTTTTGGCAAACTGGCCAAGAAAGCTGCAGAAATTGCAGCCAAAAATAACATAGCAGTGGTATTAAAAATATTTTAAGTAGCCAATAAGTACTGGGTTGATAGTAGGTACAATAGTACAGAGAATACTTATACTAATAATGGTGCTTACAAAACAGGTCATTTCTTTAATATATAAATTACTTATAAAACTCCTTCTTTAATATTGTCAACTACAGCCTATTTAAAAATATAAGCATAGGGAAGACATACAAGCAATGGAAAGCAATCGTTTTTCAGCATGTCATCAACACTGGGCAGAAATGCAGAGATGTTACTGTTGGGGTTGGACTAGTTTGCTTTTTCGCATTATGTTTGTCTTGCATTGCTTCCCCATTACAGCAGAACTTCACTCAGCTCAGATCTCAGTCAGACGGTGCAGGCTTATGAATGAATGTGTATTTTCACAATCTACAGTGGAAACAATGAGCTGCGAAAAACCACCAAGCGTTCATTTCATTGATTGGTTGGAAGAACGTGCCTGTTTCAGCTGACCGGGGAGTGACCCGAGTGTTGCACTGGCCATTATGAACTGACTGATTAAAACGTTGTTTATATTAATTGTTATGTTAGTAATGTTAATGAGCTGCTGTGGGTGTAACAATCCTCTTAAGATGTGAGTCCACGTGTTTCTGTACTGACCTTATTAGAAAGGCATCCCCGCAGATTAAATAATAATGTTATTAATAATTACTCATGTTGAATTTGGCTAATTAGAACTGCTCAGATACTGTTAGAAACTGGTTTCACAGTTTCTAAGCACACTGGTTCATCACATGGTCACCTTTTCGGCGTAGAAGCGGACTTCATCTGCTCGGGCCAGCGTGGTTTCTATCCTCTCGTGTCGGACCAGTCCTGTCAGAATATTCCGCAGCATGTCGATCCTGGACCGCGGGCCCAAACCCATCCTCCGGGCCATCCGGCCGTGGGAGATCAACATTTGCAACGTGAGGCGCATTTTGTCGGATAGCTTCGCCTACGAGAGCCCGCGTCAGACAAAGTAAAACTCAAAAAACAAACAAACGTTTAGAGCATAATCTATCTAAACCACTAATTATACAGAAAATAGAGCAGGTTACCTAAATGTGAGAAATATTCCGGAGGTCACTTATATCAACGATATATGTGCCGGAGTTGACATTGGTGGTACGTCGGCTAATACGCCCGACTGGGTCATGAAACTGCGAGAAGATAGTTCCTCTTAACACCGCCGCTACCTCACGGTCTAGCGCTACAACTGAGGTCCTTTTTAAAAAACAAACAAACAAACCAAACCACCTTTTCTATATGTTTTTGTTGTTTGGTTAAAATTATTGTCATACTGTTGTTACGTGTGTGCATGTATTTGTATAAACTGATGAATGTTACAAAAATATTAATATCTAGATAACTCTTAGGCATTGTGTGCCTCACACAAAGGGTTTTGATCCAGTCTCAAAATTTCCACTTATTCTGAATAACTGAAATTTTGAGATACCCGTTTCAAAATTGCTGAACTTATTTTCAGATGCCACCCCAAAAAGGTTGTTTCAGTGGTAAAAACAAGCTTCCACAAGCCTATAAAAAGGCACAGAGTTAAGGAGAAAAAAAAAAGTAGTTTTTTTTAAAATTATAAACTGAACTGGACTCATTCACCACCACTTAGTCAAGACAGAAGTAGAGTACAGCTACACTTGAAAAGGCTGTATCTGAGTGTTGTGTGGTCTAGATGTATAATAGTAGGTTTTGACAATGACAACTACTGAATAATAGTAGTTTGCTTTAAAGAGGAACAAAGATTGTTCTTTGTATAGAACAATTATTTTGAAATGTACAGGTTTTTGTATCACAGATTTTCTTGTATGAAAGGCATAAGATACTCACATTAAAATATTCTGAAACAATTTCTAGGTATTGATGTGTTCTAAATGTGGCTCATATCTACACACAGCTTCTAGCAGAGCAAAGAACCAAGAAACGATGTGACTGATTGACACGAGAAGGAGTTACTGACCAGTCTATGCTTTCAACAGATGCTAATATGAAAGCTTTGACATAGTCATAAAAAAACCTCCCAAAATATGACTCTTGGATTTAATAGGACCAATGGGAAATTTGGGAATTTCTATCACAAAAATGCAGATTGAATCCATCCATCCATTCTCTTCCATTTATCCTTTTCAGGGTCACGGCGCAAAGTTTGTATAGACAGCCAACAGCATACATTAAATAGGAGATAGTGGTTTATGTTAAAGAAATGTTCCTGGTCTCTGTGCATTACTTTGACATAAATGCCAGGATTCGTTTTGTCAGCACATCCATAACCCCCAAAGGCGCAACACTCTGAGAGCAAGGTAAGTAACAATTAACAATTGAATGAGTTTCAGTTCTTCTTCTATCTATCGATCGATCTATCTATCTATGAAACTATATGTATGAAACTTTTGCAGCCATACCTTCTATATAGGATGCAAGCACAGCAAGATGTACTTTGTAATAAGTAAGTAAGTAAGTAAGTAAGTAAGTAAGTAAGTAAGTAAGTAAGTAAGTAAGTAAGTAAGTAAAATTTATTTATATAGCGCTCTTCACAGATAAAAATCACAAAGTGCTTTACAGCACAAGAAATGGAAATATAAAACAATGTAACAGTAAATAAAACAGCAATTTAAAACGATAAAAACAACGTAAGAACAAATTAATCAAAAAGCTTTTCTATATAAAAATGTCTTCAGCTGTTTTTTTAAAAGAATCAATGGAGTCCATACAGCGTAAAAACAGTGGAAGAGAATTCTACAACCGTGGTGCCACTGTCTGAAAGGCCCGATCGCCACGAGTTTTAAAACGAGTGCGCGGTACCACCAGCAGTCTCTGACCTAATGACCTTAAAGCTTGGGAAGATGAATGCAGTTTCAGCAGGTCAGATAAACATTGGGGAGCTTGACCCTGGGCCCTAAAGGTTAGAACTAAAATTTTAAAATGAAACCTAAAACTGACAGGCAACCAGTGAAGGGAGGCTAAAACTGGAGTTATATGAGATCTTCTCTTGGTGCCTGTTAAGAGACGTGCTTCAGCATTCTGCACAGTCTGAAGACGATTTAAGGCTGATTTGTTAAAATAAGTAAAAAGACCATTACAGTAGTCTAAACGAGAAGAAATAAAAGCATGAATAATCATCTCAAGTTCAGGCTTTGTCTGAGTTTTGAAATATTCCTTAAATGATAAAAACAGTTCCGGACCAGCCGCTTAGAATGCTGCTCAAGTGACATCGAGCTGTCAAACATGACACCGAGGTTTCTAAGGCTCGATTTTACATAAGGGTCTAAGAAGCTGATATG
>VUQG01002822.1:0-15837 GCA_015106755.1 Etia nguti
ACACAGCTGCCATGCTGAAGTATCAGTGTAGCTCTCCACCCGGCATCATCTATCTACTGCCACAAAGACTCTGCTCAGGTTCAAAGACACTGGCTGTCTCTGACTACATATCTCTGACAGCTGCCTCTCTGCCAGGGTGCTGAATAATCATCAGCAGATTTATTGGTTTGGTTATGGCTTCTCGAATTTCCCAACTTTATGCCAGATAGGCATTTAGTTGTCTTTTTCTTGGTGTGTAAACAACATTTCAGGAAAAGGCCTTAGACTATGTGTAAATATATTGAGTTTACAGCTAATGTAAAGTTACATTTACTTAAAATTTGAGTATAATTTGTTCACATGTTGATTTTTTTGAAGTTCAGATGCACACAGTTTGGTTCACTGCATAAATAGTTATCTGCTGCCCAACCCAAACCTGTTTATGTCCTGCTCCATGTTCCAACTCTAACTCTGTGAGTGTGTGTGTGTGTGTGTGTGTGCAAATGTGTGGGGGGGTTCATCTTTGCAGAGGCAGGCATTAGCTACCATTATTTTACCAATTCAAAAACAAGAAGAAAAAAGAAGCAACTTACTAACCAGTAATGGTTTTCTCTAAACCATTATACTCTTGCTTCATGATTATATTTCTCTTAACTGTATCTATTACGTGGACATGCACTTGTGGCCACTTTAACTCCTTTAATTTGCCATGGGATAGATTCAGCAAGGTACTGGAACCATTCCTCTGGCCTCTGACATTTTGGTCCATATAGACATGACAGCATCATGCAGTTCCTGCAGATTTGACAGCCGCACATCCATAATTTCCTGTTCCACCACATCCCAAAGGTGCCTTGTTGGACTGAGATGTGGTGAGGGTGGAGGCCGTTTGTGTAATTCACTAAGATGTTAAAGAAATCATTTTGAGATGGTTTGAGGTTTGTGACGTGGCATATTATCCTTCTGCAAGCAGTCTTCATAAGATGGGTACACTATGGTGATACTCAGGTAGCCTGTGGCAATAAACAATGCTCAATTGGTACAAATGAGCCCAAAGTGTGCCAAGAAAATATCCCCCACACTATTATACCACCAGGACCCTGAATGACTCATAAAAGACAGGATGGAGCCATGTGCAAAATTGCTGCTCACTGGATGCTTTCTCTATTTCAGACTGTTCCCTGTAAACCCCAGAGATAATAAAGCAGTTTCTGAAATACTCAGACCAGCTGATCCGGCACTAACTACCATCCCATGAAATTCATCGAAATCAGCTTTCTTACCCATTCTGATGCTTGGTTTGAACAGCAGGTTATCTTGACAATCTGCCTAAATGTACTAAGAAATGAGCAGTTGTACAGTTCTACCTAAAAGTGGATAGCCCTGTGGCCACTGAGTGTTAAATGTCATCCTTCTGTGTTGTTATCCTATTGCCTTAGATCATTATGTCTCTTTAAAGAAAATCAGCAAAATTAGTTCTTTCTCTTTGTTCAGAATTTCCCTGTTTATGTTTGTTATGAAATGGATTTGCTCACAATATTTCATGTGGATAGTAAGCATGACTCAATAGGAAAAAAATAAAACAGAAAAATCAGGTTCCCCAAACATTTCTACATTTTAGTGTCAGTGGTCACATTAAGAGAATCTGTCTGTGGATATTTTCCCAGACTAAACTTTAAGTAATTGCACAAGACGAACCACATCAACACATTTTTTCTTTATCTCAGGAGGATTTTTTTTTAAATCTTGCATAAGTTCAGATTTATTGATTCTGCAAAGGGAGTGCTGAACAAGATAGTGCCAGCATTCATCTGGTGCCGACACAACAAGCAAGGTTATGAACAGTCATAAAACTTTGTCACCAACATTTAAAAAAACAATACTCCCTGAACTGCACGCTTAACAGGTTATTCCAATGATTAAAGCTCCCATTCATATGATTTATAGCCTAATAAATCACTTCCACTAATGACTGCTTAAGTTTTGATTCATCATCTTTCAACATCTCTCTGGAGCTGACCTTGTGGTACACAGCATAGAGGAGTTCTATTAATTACATCAGATCCATAAAATTAATTCATGGATGGTTTTGAAATCTTGTCCCACCAGCTCTGTGACTGTGCAATACCAAATAAAATGTCACTGAAACTTTTAATAGTGTGGCAACGATTTAAAACCAGTTGTGTTAATAATATAACGTCCTGTTTACATTAAAAACAGCAATGTAATTTTAGTTTACGCATGTCCTTTACTTTAAGTTCTTTTGCTGCAAGAAAGGGGTAAAATTGGCTACTGAGAAATTTGTTATGTTGTATTTGGGGTATTTCAAGCACAGAGTATCCTTTGACATCAGTGGTATTCTAGATTTTCTCCTTCTTCACCTTCTTCTTCTTCTAGCTTGCTCCTTTAGGGGTCGCCACAGCTGATCCTCTGTCACACCAACCCTCTGCATGTCCTCCTTCACCACATCCATAAATCTCCTCTGTGGTCTTCCCCTCTTCATCCTGCCTGACAGCACCATATTCAACATCTTTTGCCTAATATATCCACTATCCCTCCTCTGCACATGTCCAAACTTTGTCTCCAAACCACTCAGCTTGATCTCATATTGTCCACTCACAAATAACATCTGAGCATCTTCAGCTCCGCCGCCTGTCTTTATATCAGTGTCACCGTCTCCAAACCATGCTTCACAGCAGGACACACACCATCTTGTAAACTCTCTTCTTCACCTCTTTTGTGTACTGTCTATTGCTTTGGATGGTGACCCCAGATATTTAAAGTCATCTACTTTCACTACACCTGCTTCACTGCTGCACCTGTCTCCTTCTCATTCACTCACATGTATTTTGACTTGCGTCTACTGACTTTTATTTTTCTTCTCTCCTGGCTCGCTTGCACCTGCCCCATACTCTCACTGAAGATCACAGTGTCATCTGCAAATATCATACTCCACAGAGACTCCTGCCTGACCTCATCTGTCAGCCCCTCCATTACCGTTGCAAACAAGAAGGGGCTCAGAGCAGATCCCTAATGTAATCCCTTCCCACTTTGAACCCATTTGTCACTCCTACCCCACACCTCTCCACTGTCTCTCAGTCTTCATACACGTCCTGCACCACCCTCACATACTTCTCTGCCACTCCACTTCTGTCCTAGACATTTTAATACCTCTGACAGGTATGTCATCTGGACCCATACCTCTCACAGGTATGTCATCTTGACCCATACCTCCCACAGTTATGTCAAGTGTACTCTAGACAATACACTCAAATCCATCAGTGTAATGGATGATAAACATCCTCTGGATTCTAAACCTCTACACTCAGGCATGAAACTTCATCTTGATTTCCCACATGCTGCCCTCCTCTGTATATATTGTTTTCATTCCTTCTGATCTTTCATTGAAAGAAGAATCCAGGCATGTTTACTGAGAAATTCATAGTTCTCCACTTCTTTTTTGCATCCTCCTCCTCAACTCTTGCAGATAAGCACTGGCTTCTTGTATTGTTGTGCCAGTCTCCCAGGCAAGCGGTCACAGTGTCTTGAACACTAAAAAAGTATGAGTGTTTTCTTATTTTTTGTCTTTCAACATCATTCTGATCACAAAAGATCTTTTTTATGCGTCTTTCTTGATTTAAATTTTGTCTGAATTGTTTGTTCTGTTTTGTCTGGAGTCGATCCAGCTCCTTCTGCAACTTTCATATCAGAATCTTTAAGGTAATAAAAAGTTGTCTGCCTATGCATTCTTTCATCAGCTGTTCATTTATGACGGGGCTTTTTTGTGTGTGATAATGACAGCCCTGTGGCTATAGTAAACATAGACAGACACAAAGACAGACAGTGGCTGAACTCAATGCTGTGACAGCGTTTCTCGATGGCAGTTACAAGAGTCTGCCAAAAATGGAGCATGTGCACACAACCTGCAAGAATAAGTGCAACGCAAACATGCATACATGGAAACAGGATCTCTGAAGTGTTACTTTTACTGTCACGATATAGAGCAAACACAGACATAATCTTTCTCTTGAACAAGCATACATTCATGTCTACAACACACAAACACAAGAGATGTACACAGAGTTACTACAGGAATTTACATATCGACTGTGTCAGTATTTGTTTTGTCGTACTAGCAGAGGCCGAGATATCCCTTCAGGGGATTTGTCAGGGCTGCCAAAGCAAGAAAAAGACACCTTAGCACACTCCACTTCACTATTGTGAGTCAGTGCCAAGCCTGACCGTCTTCATTCCCTGATGAAACACTCTTATCTTTGGCAGCATTAAAACCAAGGAGGCACCCATTGCACCATGTTGTTCTCATCGCGCAACTCATACCTTTGACCCCTCCAACTCCGGCCTATAAACACCTACTTTTCCCTCCCGTTCACCCTCCTCCCATAGCAGACCTTGACTCATGTACCCCAGGGGCCACCCAATGTGAAAAGCCAGACACCCCACCCCCACAACTACTCGAGCTCATGACCCCCTAAGACCACAACAGGAACCACATTCTTTCCTTTGTGGCCAGTCTTTCATCCTTCTTCACTGCCAGAGCAACAGAAATAACCTGTAAAGTATTGTGTAGTATTGTGTGGCAAAAACGAGGCCTTTTGTTCTGGCTGTGCCATGGCGCGCTGATAAAATAAACAGACGGTGCTCTGCTCTCTCACTTTCTTTTTTGTTTGAATCTGTTTGCGTTATTATCATTTTCCTTTTCTTATTTTTGCCAACAGGAGGGAGTGACAGGTTAATCTGACCTAGTGCTTTCTTCATTAATGAAAAGATTTTTATGAAATCATGATATGATGTGGTTTTGAGTATGAGTATGCTTAAGGAGTGTCAGTTGGTGGATCTTTCTCATATGAGTACAAGTTGTTCCCTTGAAACTGAAATAAGTTGGTGTGTAGCGAACACACCTAGTTTCATTTTTCTTCACGTTTTCTTTTCTTCAACTTTGCCCACACTAATAGCGTTCTCTTCTGAGAGTGCTGCCTCTGACGTCCTCACGCTAAAGCTGAAGCCTTGTAGGAGTTTAAAAGGTTTTGTGCATGCAGCTGCCGATTCTACCGACCCAGAGGCAGCAGCGATGGCAGCAGCAGCAGAAAGTCAGGCAGAGTGAGACAGGATCTGACAGGACAAGACAGTATGAGGTGTGGTGTGTTTATCTTTTGGTTAGGCTTCCTTCATTACACACGCACTTCCTGAATTATAGATACCCCCCCCCCACCTGGAAGTGCAGTAAACACTTCCCTATTTTTACACTGTATATTCATCTGTAAGGACACGATTACACCCTTTAAATTATATTCAAGTTTGCATAAATTCAAGGAAGCAGTTGGATATTTTGAGATTTAAATTGGCAGAGGTATAGATGAGGGTGGTGAGGCTACAGCCAGCAGCAGGTTAGCTTACTGGAAACACAGGGGCAAAAGGCCACCAACTGTGACTCTGCTGGTATCTACCAGCATCCTCAAAGCTTACCTATTAACCAGTTATATCTCATTGGTTCCCTTTAAACCCATTAAGTATAAAAATAACAACTTGCCCATTTAAAGGACGTCATGTGCTGACAGATTCTCGGCTCTGAACAGTAACTTCCTGGAGTCTCATTTGGTTGCCTAGCAGATGGTTCCAGCCAGGAAATAGTCTGCTAGATAACTCCCAATAAAACAGTATGCTGTAATTTTGACACTTTGCTTCTTGTATGGATAAAATAATAAAGCGAGCGTCGGGTACTGTTATACAGAACCATGACAACAGTCTCCCACTCCTTCCAGTCTGTGTGCAATGCTAAGCTCACCTGCTGCTGGCTATAGTTTCTTCCTTTAAAGTCACGATGATAAATCAAGAAGGATTTCCATACTGGAAGGAACAGCTTCACTATATAGTAAAACTAAACAACTATTAAGTAACCAATCCATGATAAGGCTGGATAATATCTAACTTCATGGGTAATTACAAACACAGATGTTATGTAATCACTATATAGAGAGCACCAGCAAAAACATTCCAACACAAAATGATTCAGTAAAAGTAATGTAACATTTAAAAAGTAACTAATTTAACCATCAGAAAAACCTTCAGCCTTGACCACCATCACGATGAAGTAATAATTAAACCAGGTTATTCTAAAAAAGTTACAGTTAGATCCATAATTTATTCGACAAAAACACAACTTTTATAGTTGGTTTTTTATCAAATGATGTGATTGAAGTGCAGACTTGCAGCTGTAATTCAAGGGGTTTTACAAAAATCTTTGCATGATCTTTTTAGAAATTACAGCAGTTTCAATACTTATTTCCCACAAGCAGTTTCACAGCCAGACGAGGCTTGGTCCCCTATTATTTCATGAGAAATGAAAAAGGCATAAAATCTAAGGTTGAATTAATATTTTATAAGTTTTCACTGAACGTGGAATCAGATCACTAGTGTTTATTGATGATATGAAAGCTGAGAGAAGTAGCAGTATGGATTCAAAAGTGTACAGTGCTGTGCTCTATTCTCTAAAAAGCTGCAAAGCTGATCACACATATAAATAATGACCCAATGCATACTGTAAAAGCTACCCAAGTTGCTCTTAAGTCAAAGAAATGGGATATTCTTCACTAGCCAAGTCAGTAGTTAATTGTGAGCTAGCGAAAATGGGAAACTGGGTATAAAAAAAATGGCTGAAATTCCTAAGCAGTTAATGTAAGACTGTTTTAAAGGTCTGCACTTTAATCATATCTCATCTGCTTGGATAAACTCCACTGTGGTGGTGTACAGGGGCAAAAGTGTGAAAATTTGTCCAATAAATTTCTGCTTGTGTCAAACCAGGTTACTTGCATGTGGGAGATCGTTAACCTGTGCCCGTTGATTTTTATCACAGCACTGGGGGAGGCGGTGGGGTCTGCAGGCAGACAGATGGAGAGCAGAAACCTTACACCAGTCAGTAGATGAGGAAGAGAAGACTCCTCTGAAAAGTTTACAGTACCACAACTGTTTGATCAACCTGCATCAACAGCACTGCATTTATGAGAAACACAATCCTGAGCTGATGTAGTGTTGAACCACTCAATGACAGTTTCAAGATAGCACCATGCAGGGAATTCTCCCTTCAGTGTTTCACAAAAGAAGGAAGAGTGGTGTTTGTTTTGCATGTTAGATCACTCCCTCTCTTATAAACTCGCAATTTCCATGTAACCACCGAGTGCTTTTCCTTCTCTGACATTCGCTGTTGGACCAACACCTTCAGTGATCCAAAAGGCCCAATGCCAGTAACGACACGGTGTTCAAGTAATTCCAAGCAAAACATACAGGGCAGTGTTTGCAGCAGGTTTACAGGCAAAATAAAAGGGACAGAAAGAGTCATCTACTTGGAAAAACAGGCAGTGTCACAAGCTTGGAGTTATTCCAGTCAAAGATAGAAGCAGAGAAAGAAAACACAGAATCAGCCACAGTGTTTGTTTGTTTATTCTGTTACTTTCCTACAAAAAAATCTTCTTTTTTAATCAACACATCTATCATCTATGGGCTTAGTGAAGTAAATGAAAAACTGAGCGGTCATGTGAAAGATCTCAGTTGTTGTGATGAACCCAGAGAAAATTATTCCAACTACTTTGATGATCTCAACTCGGCAGAGCGTCTAGGTAGACAGAGTGTTCTTTCAGCTGATTTGTTTGTTTCCTGCGTAGTAAGCAGATTTTCTGGGGGGGATAAATCAAAGACTGTATATAAAGATAAGTAACCACTGTGACCAACCATTGAGCTAATGTTTTGAAGTCAATTTCTGGCATTTTGGCATTTTGGCAGTTTAGCAGTTTGGCAGTTTGACGTTGTGCTTTTCTGAAGCCGGAAGCAATTGGATGAAATGGTAAGTTACCAGCTGTAACAGTCTGTTAGTTTGCTTAGCATGCTGTGCCCGTAAACTGCGTAAACTCCAACAGTCAAAATGAAATTTCTCATTTTCATCTGCAATAATTTTAATGGCAACATGTCTCTAGAGATCACACCAACGTCTCCTTCCACATGCTAACATGGAAAGTCACAGGAGAAGAAAGCAGCAGCAGAGGTGGTTGCAAAGTAGCTTGCATGTTTACAGCAAATGGTGACAGAGTAAATAGAGCTATCAGGTAAGGTGTCAGCTGATGTGGGCTGGTGTTGAGATCAGCTGGTCTGCAGAGTGTGACTAAGCTTGACATCTTCAATAAAATATAAATTAAATAATCATATTTCCTCACCAAGAAACGTCTTCAGCTGTCTGTTAATAAAACTAACCCCGTACCAAGACACATAACTGAATTAAAAATAATAAATATGTTTGAGTTTTGGTTCGGTGACTCATGTCAGTCGGTGTTTTCTGAAGGTTTTCTTTCTTTTACATTATTAAAAAAAAATTCTCATTCAATTGGTAAGCAAATTAGTTACCAGGAACATCACTGGGCTACAGCACATGGAAAGTTATAATATTAGTGAGAAAATCCATTAAAAATTATCAGCACCAAAGCATGTACGAAGTGTCGCAGTGTAGTTTAATGACTGGTGGATGAGGCTTAGCAGACATTTATGAACTCCAGCTGCTTGTTTTGGGACACCTGTCAAGTCATTAGGCCACACCCCTAACTCCAAAACCCAGGTTGAAGACTCAAAAGGCCAAAAACATCTTTGTCCAGGCTGTTAATATGCTTTTTGATGCCGTAAAGTTGGATAATTTAACATAGGAGTCTATGGGGATTGGCTCTCTTTTTGGAGGCTGCCTCAAGTGGTCATTTGGCAAACTACAGTTTTTCGCATTTCCTGTTTAATGCCGCCTGTCTTGCATTCACAAGAATAACAACAGGCCTATAGCTTCAGTTGCCGCTACAAAAGGCAGATATTTCATAAGAGAGATGATCAAGGCAAACATAAAGGAAAGTTAATAAAGACAGCCAAAAATGATCTCAAACTTTATATTTGTATTTTCACTTTGTATTTTCAGCCTATTCATCTGCCTTTTGTGCTCCAAAAGATCAACTAACACGGCTTTGCATTCCTTTCTTAAATTAGATACGCTTAAAGACTTGAAACACAAGGCATCACTATGCAGTACTTCAGTTATTCTTACTTCCTGTGTCAGGACATCAATGTACAGTATATCAAATCCAGTTCTTATGGGTCACATCATCAAAAGATTACTTGCCAAAATGACTGGCTCCAAAATATTATGCATGGGTGGATTTTTTTTTTTTTTTTTCCTAATGTCCTGAACCTTAAATTTTCTGAATTAGAGGAAGCTTTTAGCAAATATTTAGATGGCTAAATTACAGGTGCGTAAAGATCCAAAAGAAGCTCAACAGTGTTTATGTGCTAATATGTCCAAACAAAAAAAAAATGGTACACATGAGATGAACACCCAGTGTGTTTTGTCTTTCTGCCAGTGCGGCCACAGCATTTTAAGTGGTGAGGCCGTGGGGAGAGCAAAGGAGAGACAAAACATATGACACAGATTTTAAAGCACTTTGTGGCTGATTTTGGCAGCTGGAAACACCACTACAACGTCTATGCTATGCACAGGGGGGAAGATAAAATGGAGTGAAGAAAATGAAAGAAAAGAAGGAAATTGCCTTAAATGAAACCTCCCTTATTTCTGCAAGGAGACTTTCCAAGTCTTTAAGTCCACCCAGATCCATGTAGACGGCTCCATATGGGCTTAAACCGGTGAGTATATGTTTACCAGTCTTCCCCTGCAGAGGAAATTAGAGAACAGGAAAAAATAATCTGATAATCTCGCTCGACGGAGGCCGTGTTTAGTTTAATGCAGAAACAAAATTGTACAGCTTGCAACACTCAAATGTTACACATGAGAAAGGTAAGAAAATGAAAGGAAAAGGAGACAGGTTAGTGGGGAAGAAAGAAAAGGGCACAGTGACTAACACTGAAAACAGAAACTGGAGCTAAAATCTCATAAAGCTCCTTCCTCCTCCTCTTTTGACACCCAATCAATCTATCCTTGACATTCAGTTCACTGCACAGGTCCACCCATGAACATACACCTTCATGTTGAACTATTTTGCTCTGCACAGGTTACATAACAGTTTGTTGTTAGCTGAGAGGAACTTTACCTGTTAACAGTGTACTCATATACAGATTTCACTGCAATTTTATGTCAGTGTAATGTTGATTTCAAATCATGTGGCTGTCCTAAGTTATAATAACTCTATAATCAAGTATTGCCTGAAGACAGACTTTAAGAAACATTTACTCTTTTCAGGGGCATTTATCTGTTTGTTTGCTCATTTCCCCATCAGCAGTGCAAGAGCTGACTCAGTTGTGCAACTAACTTCAAGATGTATGAAAAAATGAAATCGAGGGGGAGTACAGTCAAAGAAGAACCCGTTAGATTTTGGAGCAAATCCAGATCATTTCCTTTAAATTGGCTTGAAAGGCCATTGATGTTGTTGGTGGAGGATGTGCTCTCTGAACTGGAATGGCATTTACAGATCTCTCCAAGGCCAATGTCATTTTATTTTTAAAGCCAAAATGCAAACAGTTCTTCCTCTTCTTTTGCACAACCACTTTATCTAGTGTCATCATGTTTGCCCTTGTAGTTTTGTGTGAAGAGACAGGCAATCTGCACCCAGGCTTTCACTTTGAAAAGTGAAATTTATGAGAAATTGATATCCTCTTGGAAAAGGAGACAGCTGTTGTATTCAATGAACAAAATATATTTTAAAACCATTTAAGCTTGTAAAGTATAAGTGATATAGTGTGCATAAACATGCAAATTGTCTGGGTATCCAGAGTTTAGGCAGTGTCAGAAGTTTGTCATGGGCTTCTTGGCAACTTCTCTCTGTGCCAATGTGTCTAGGAGCCAGCTTTTGTTGCCCGCATGTGTTTTTTGTCTCACTGTCTGGCAGTGGCACCATTAAATGAGCTGGTGACTTATATCTCACGCCTCCTGCCAAGACATGTTTTTCCTCTGGACTGTTTTGTTAGCCTCCTCTGATCCTTTTCTAAATCATTTCTTTTCTTCATTCTGGCCATGTTTTCTTCTTTCATGTCTTTGTTTGTTTACATTCACACGGGATGGAAATCACAGACGCAGGAAGATGCAGCCAGGAACAAAGCTGCTCTCTCCTTCTCTTTGTCCTTCCTTCCCCTTTTTTCCTCACTGAAATGCACGCGGTCTGCATGCTTGGGGTTTCCAAACTAGCGTCTGTGTTGGGGGTCCCTGGAGAGCAACTCCGCCATAATAGCCGGGTGGAGTGGGCTGGCGAGTGCAGGGGAGGGAAAATGAACAGCATGCTATGGGGTTTTCCAAATCCTAGCTTCTTACAAGGTCTTTATAGACCATTGTACTGAATTTTACCCGTATTTACCTCAGGTGACAAAATATCCAGCGTTCGATGAGAGACAAAGGAGGAAAAATGTTTTGTGGCCTGACTGGCTTTCTCACACTCGCAAGCATTGTGAAAAACAACAGTTTGGCTTGTAACACTGTATATTTGCAGAGGACAAGTTTTTAAACTTGGCCGCATGTGTTATTGCTGCATTTTTGGTTCAGTACTTTATACAACTCTCCTCTTCACAACTCATTATCTCCCCATCATGTTTCTTCTTTTCTCAGAGAAAGAAGTGCGCACAGTGTGCACTCGGACTGTACGCCTGTGGTATGCATGCATGTCAGTGCTTATGCATGGGTGTGCACATATATCTATGTGTGTGTGTGTGTGTCTGTGTGTGTGTGGGTGTGTGTGTGTGTGGGTGTGTGTGGGTGTGTGCGTGTCACTCTTTGTAGTAGCACGAGGATCCGTGTGTAAAGGAGTGGGCCATGCTACAACTGTAAATCTTAACAGGAAGCTTAAATTGGAGCATCAGTGACAGTTTAACTTCCTCTCTCGGAATGGACTATGCTCCCTATTCTTGGGAAAGAGCTGCCACGTGCACCATAGAGGAGGGATCGCACAGCTCCATGATGGAGTTCAGAGAATGAGAATAAAGAAGAAGAGTGGAAGAAAAAAAGAATATGGGAACCCCATATCTCAACTCCCTCCTCCAACACTCCCTCCCATCCCTTCATCTTACTGATTATGAGGGTTTGCAAAAGGAAGGGAGTCAGTTAAAAAAAGCCCAAATAAGAGGAAACATCCAAATGTCAGACAAACATTAAGGGCATCAACTGACTCACTCAGTACGATACACAAACAGTGACTTACTCCTACACAGGCAACCGCATTCTTTAATTGCTGAAAGGCATACATAGACTGTGCAGAGAAAACTACAGAAGCATGGTGCACACTTGGAAGGCACTCACTGTGCAAACATGGGAAGAGACCTTTCTCTTTTGTCACGGTCATGCAAACCTATAGGGAGGCAGAAAAAACAGACACTAGCCCTGGAGCTCCATTGTCCTCTGTGTTTCATATATCTATCATGGAGCATTTGCCATTACAAATACACCTACAGTTTGCTCTTGATCACCCCGTAGAGCTTTTATGGGCGGCTTGTTTGGTTTACTTTGTGCAACACAGAGACCAATGATGTAAGGGGAAGTGAAAACATGAGGAGACAGACTCGACAGTCAAGTATAAAGAAAGTCAAAGCTTTCCAACAGAGAGCTGCAGACAGATGAGTGTATACATGCAGCAAAACCTCCCTTTGTCACTCCTTGTGTCAGTTACAGGTGTAACCTTTCCCTCTCTTCAAAGCAGACAGGCAAAAGGAAGAATGTATTCATTCTAACCTTAAAATCTTTGCTCAGATAAAATGAGATGTACAAAGAGTGCAACACACGATGCACTACTTCTAAGATATTGGCAAGCTGCCAGTGCTTTACCAGGGATTTTCTAAGCAAGCTAATTTTCTCTCTTCCCACCGAGATCAAACTAAACTATCTGTATCTATCCTTGACACAAACTCGCACCAAAGCAGCAACACTGGTTCGCACAGATTAGAAATCAGTCAGTACTTGGTGGGAACCCGAAAAGACTGAAAACAGCCACATCTAGAATATCTTCTCCCACACTCACAGAATCCTGTTTGTTCCTCCTCCCTGTAGATTTTGCTTGAAAAGAAATGAAAACATTTATCAAACTCAGTCCATTCATCACACAGGCATAGCTCTTTAATGAGCACTTTGCAGATTGAAATATGGGAATTATTATAATTGCTTTACAGGAAAAGCAAAGAGGTGGTCCAAAGAAAGAATAGTGCCAAATAACTCCCTTAACAAACCAGTTTTGCAATATTAACTTCACCATACACTGTGTCCTAAGTAAAGTCAAGCTTGCAGATTATATGTCTGATGATGACTTAAGTAGCTGTGACAACAGTGTCTCTTAATTAATTAAGTAAAGTTTTGTTATCTGCAAGACAAACATGCAGCTGCTATGAACTGGAAAATACACTAAATCTTCATCCTAATAAAGGGGCCGAAAGTATTTTCAGTCTAAGAAATGTTAACATTTACTTGTCAAAGGATGAGTGGACCAATGGGTGGACCAATTGAAGACTTCCTGAGAAACAATCCCAGGGAAAATTCTTCAATGAAAGAATTATTTTCAATTTCAAGAAAGCAGTAATAACTTTGGGTTTGTATAATTAAAAGCGTTTTCGTGCCATTTCGGCTAGTCTGTTTTGCATTGTTTGACTGTAAAACTCTTAAATTGTGTGTTTGATTTTTGAGACTTTGAAAAGACTAAAATGACCTAGAAGATCAAGCATATTTTGTTACTACATCCTTTAATCTACCGACACAATCAAGTGTCCTATAGGTATGTTTGTTCATCAGGCAGAAAACCACGAATCAGCTTATCCAGGGACTTAATTTGAACCTAATTAGCATTCTTATGTTCACTTGCTGTCTGCCCAGCAGCTAATGTCTCCTGTGATAACATCGGCGACTGCTGCCTACTCGTCTGCCTATGTTTATAGATGTAAGGCCATGACAGGCGCCTTTCCTGGACACACCCACAGCACCCAGCTGTAGGTTGGTAGAGTAGATCTGATAGAAATCAAACTTATTATTCTCATATCTACACAACACATTTCTAAAACACAACTTTTTTCAAGCCTGGTTTGAACTCAGCTTATTTCAGTCATATTTTGGACTGCATGTTTTTAATTCTTAATAAGGCAAATTTGCGAAGGCTTGACACTGAGTCTCATGTTTTCATCTTTTAGCTTTTCTTGTGTCTTGCTACAAGTGCTACAGTGCTAAATTAAAAATATATATAAAATGGTCAGGGAATCCTTCATTATCATTTCTCTAAATTGGACACACACTTACAAGTCACTTCAATAGATACACCTTGCTAATTATGGGTTGAACCAGACCAGGTACTGTTTTTCCAATCTTCAGTTATCCACTTCAGGTGAGCCTGTGCAAACTGTAGCTTGAGTTTCCTGTTTTTTTACTGATAGGAGTGGCACCCAATGTGATCTTTAGGGTTCAACATGTCATGCATTCAGCCATGTGTTTCTACATACTTTGGTTTTAATGAGTGCTTATTTGAGTTACTGTTGCCTTCCTATCAGCATAAAATAGTCTTGGCATTCTCCTCTGACCTCTGGCATCAACAATGCATTTTCTCCCAGAGAGCTGTCACTCACTGAATATTTTCTATTTTTTACACTACTCTCTGTAAATACTAAAATCCTAGTTGTGTGGGAAAATCCCAGTGGAGCAGCAGCTTCTGAAAATACTCAGAGCAGCCTGTCTGGCACCAGCAACCACCAATAACTTAAATCACCTTTCTTCCTCATGCTGATACTCGATTTGAACCTCAGCAAATCACCTCAACTCTCTTTCTGTCATGGCTGACTTGCAGATCAAAGATTTTTATTAACATTTAGCCGAACAGGTGTGCCTAATGAAGTGCCCAGTGTGTGTTTGTCTCTCTCTTTTTGTACATGTGAAGAAAAAAAAAAACATGCTATTTGTAACTCACTGTTTTCTAGCCCCTTATAAAATAAAGTTACCTGTCATGAACATAATGTCTGGTCAAGCTAAAAACACCTACTGTACATAAATTTGACCCATGCAAAGCCATGTAGGTGTTGTACTGCATAATATATGCAGTAGTTTATCCATTTCTAGGTCACCATGCCAGCTGAAGTAACTGATGTACTAGATGTGTGAGAGGATACAGGTTGATAAATAGCTTATAATAGTTGCATGAGCATGACACCTCTGTGCTATGATCCACTGCTATCTACATTTATGCCCATGGTCAAAGGTGAACAGCCAAGCAGCAGCTGTGTTGACTGTCTTCTTGCTCCTGAAGCTGTTTCTCATAGTCACCCCTGAGTAATCGCTGATTTCAGTTTGATTGCAGACCAAGTGGCAAGTTCTGAGTCAACCCTGTCTGCTCTGGTCAGTCATTTCGCCAGCTGGAGCTGCAAAACAAACATCAGCGAGTCAAACTGACAGGGCAGTGGCCTCTGAGGACCTGAAGCCAGATTATAAATCAAGACTTTCATACGGAGCAATGATAAATCTGTGTGCAGTGCTTTTGCATGATCCAGGGATTTAACTCTATGCACAGTGTGTTACAGTTTCGTGGAAAATGTTGTTGCCACATATAAACTGAGCTGTTGTGAAAGGGCAAGGACGTATTTATTGTTTGTTGACAGACAGACCAAAGCACATTTTCTCCAGATATTCACTGACTTAAATTTCCAGCACATGGCTGATATTTTGTCGTGATTCATGAGAGGCAGCCATTCTGGACATACACCAGGGGGAAAGTCAATCCAGGCAGCACTCGCTGACCCAGATGTAACCGGTGTGATGGATGGAGGAGGACCAGCCGCTGCAAAAACATGCCTATTTCAGTCTCCCATTGTTTGGTATTCAGTCATCATTGTGTATATAGCAAGTCAACAGCCAGTCTCCTG